>JAJOOO010006839.1:0-19037 GCA_029582685.1 Solanum piurae | reverse complement strand
ACATAGAATGTACTAAGTATGTGGGGAATGCAATAAAAAATGAGACATGATCATAAAGGGGATTAATTAAAAACATGATATGCATGACCAAGCTAAGCATAATGAATTTATTTAAGAAGAGTCGTAAGTCATAAACATGGTAATTGCATAAAAAAATCATAAAGAAAGCTTCATAAAAGATTTGTAAGTAACTTAGTTCATTTTGTGGGATATCAGCTTTAATCGATATTAGACTATGCAAGCTATAACATGGAATCCAATGTAACTCCCACATCGAGAAAGGAGAGTCTACTTTCCAAGGTATAGCTCCATACAATATCATATGCTATATGTGGATCCACTATCCAAGCTAATTCAGGCACACCTACGGGGGTATCTAGTTAGGAACAAGAGGTTGCTGTTAGAGACTACCCTATTTGGGCCTCCACCTCAAAGTTCTCTCAATGCTAAGTTAAATCCCATCGGAATAGTCATTTTCATAAGGTCATTATCATCCATGGAAAAGTATAATTCAATTACCGATCCAAGCTAAAATAATATAGAGTAGCTCATTAAATCTTGAATTAAGTCTAAGTGAGAAAACCTTTCACTAAGCCATGATCCCTTAACATGTGAGAAAACTTTTCACAATCATTGATGCTTATCTCAAAGTAACCTAAATCATAAATCATTCCTTTTTATAAATCATGCATAAGTTCATAAAACATCATTCATTGATTCATAGCGTTTCTTCAATTTCATGAAAATTATTGTTCATTGTCAAAATTATGATCAATGCACGAGTTCACATGGAATTGATTGGAAACATTTAATTGAATCCTAAATGATCATAATATGATCAAAATCAAACAATTGAATCCATACAAATAGAACCCATGAGGAATTGGATGAAAATCCTAACCTTAACTAATTCTTAACCGCCTCAATTTTCTTAGGATCAAGTTGAATACCTTCACCGAAGACAATATGACCAAGGAAATTAACAAACCTTAATCAAAACTCATACTTGATAAATTTAGCATAAATTCACGAATCTTGAGGATTTGTAACACAATCATCAAATGCTTAACATTCTTATCCTCATTCCGAGATTAAATCAAGATATCATCAATAAACACAATCACAAACATGTCAAGATATTGCTTGAAGGCCCTATTCATCAAATCCATAAACACCAACAGAGCATTAGTCAAACCAAAGAACATTACCAAAAACTCATAATTTCTATATCGAGTTTGAAATGGCGTCTTCAGAATATCACTTTCTTTCACCCTCAATTTGAGATAACTTGACCGAAGGTCAATCTTAGAGAAGTAACTCACTCCTTGGAGTTGATAAAACAAATCATCAATCCTTGTAAGAGGATATTTATTTTTAATGGTAACCTTGTTTAATTTTTGATAGTCAATTCACATTCGAAGAGAACCATTCTTCTTTCGATTAAACAAAACTAGAGCACCTCATAGTGAGATACTCGGTCTAATGAAACCCTTATCTAACAAATCATTTTAACTCCTTAAGTTCCGTCGGGGCCATAAGGTAAGGAGGAATAGAGATAGGCTACATATCTTCGAGAAAGTCAATATCGAAGTCTATTTCCCTTTCGAGAGGAATATCATAAAGATCATTGGGAAACACTTTTGGGAACTTATTTACAATAGGAACTGACTCAAAAGTAGGGGTCTCAAAATCTATATCCCTAACTCGAACAAGATGACCCTTAGAAATCATTTTTCTTGCCTTTAGACAAGAAACAAATTGACCCTTAGGCATAAAATTTCCCTCTTCCCATGAAATGATAGGTTCTTTCCTTGAATGTGACCAATCAGGTTCGACAATCTATGGAAGCATAGCATGAATGAAGTCAATCCATCCCAAGAATAACATCAAAATCTAACTTATCAATCTCTACAAGATTAATATGATTGACTCTATAAGAAATAAAAATAGGAAAATATTTATAGATGATTGTACAGTCGGTCATCCAGACATCGCTGACAGAGACATCTATGGCAGGCTCGAGTGAGCTGGTGGTACTGTTGATGTGACCTAGGTTCAGAGCACTACACCGGGCATTAATGCCCAGACAGATGAAGCGACTGTTTAGACATGATTTTTCTTTACCTCCTTCTCTGTCTTATCTTTTTATTGACTTTTGGATATTTTCTTGCATTTGAGGACAAATTGCTTTTGTTTTGTGGTGGGGTGAGGCCTACTTTTTGTGATTATTATATTGGGTTTTTTGGCTATTAATTGTGTTTGGCACTGTTTTGGGGATGTTTGAGCTTGTGGATCCTTGTTTTAATTGTAAATTATTTTTAGACCCTTTCGAAAAAATTTGTGCCACCTCTTGTTTGTGTTTGAATGTGGTTGTTCTTTTGTAAATTTGAGTATCGGTCTTGGTCAATACCGATGACTTGAATAGTGCTCATAATCGAACAAAAATGAATGTGCGGCTACGATGAGGCCAAATGAAGTTGCATAGGCAATATGTGAACTTTTTGCATCTCGTTGTGACTAGCCGGTTATCGAATGAGTCTCTTGTGATGAACATTGCACACTAGCAAAAGTGTGGAGTCTTGTTTAATATTTGGTGCCAATGCCTTGTGTGATGAGCTTACCGTGAACCATGTGCGATGACACCTAGCATGTTCCCCGTTGGTCCAGTTGACTAAGTGATGCAATCTCTTGAAATGATCTTAGGCAACTTTGAAGAGTGAAACAATTTGACATTATATCTCTTTTGTGGCCAACCTTGTGAGTGTGTGATCTTTGATTTAACACCCTTTGAGCCTTACCCTTTTTCTTGGAAGAAACTTGATGCAAAATGTGACCTTTCTTTATCCCTTCACCATTAATCCTCATGAGATGTGGTTGATATGAATATCCAACTTAGGCCAAAAGCCTAAGTTGGGGTGTGGTGAAAAGAGAAGGTAAATCAAGAAGTGCAAAAAAGTCCCCCTTTGATACATGATTGTGAAAAAGATGGAACCCCTCCATACAAAAATAAGAGAAAAAGGAAAGAAGAATAAAAAAAAGAATGAAAAAGTTATGAAATAAAATTGTGAAAATGCAAAAAGAAATCGGGTGTCCAACAGTCCATGGAAAGTGAATAATGGGGTGACTTTTCAGCATGAGTGAAAAATGATGACAAAAAGGGAAGAAATAATTGTTCTTACCACATTTCATGAGGATTACAACCATTGAGGCTAAATGACCATACATTTTCACTCAACCCCATTACAAGCCTTGAAAAGACCTTTGTGATCTTGAGTGAGCTGAAACAAGTGTTGATTGGAAAATAAGGGCAAACCTACGAGTAGAGTCACACATGTGTTCATCTTTGTGAGTGTGAGTGTTGATTGTGATTCCGAAGCTTTAAATTGTTGAACCGTTGTGTGTGAATATGGAATCATTCTTTGTGTGAGGGCATTTGATTACCTTTGTTGAGCTTGAACTTGCATTTGAAGCAAGTATTGTTAACTTGAGAATCTTTGATAACGGTGAGTCACAACTTGAATCTTTGAGTGCACAATTGATCCTTGCATGAGTAAGTTGAGTTTTTTTGTGTGCATTCATGATTGACTCTTGTGTAGCACTGTTTGAGACATCCTATTTGAACTGCTGAACTTGAGTTTTACTTGAGGACAAACAAAAGTTTAAGTTGGGGGTGTTGATGAGTCCACGATTTTGACTCATTTGGGGCTTTATTTGGATAGATTTAGTGTCCTCAAATGCTTGTTTCATGTCAATAACTGATGTAAACTCCTTGATTTTCAGATATATGGATTGAGAAACGAAGCATGGACACTAATGCGCAAAAAGGAACAAGGCAGCTGAAAGAACGAAGAAAAGAAGGCATGTTGATCGCCTAATCCATTGGGTGAGTCGCCGAATGGCTAATATCTCGCCTAAAGTTCATGTGTGCCAAGCCCTGAAGGAGAAAATCAATTTGGCGATAGAAAGGAGCAGTCGGCGTGTCGCTGAGTGGTTTCGCGATGCAGTGTTGGATCGCCCAAAGTTACAGAACTTGAGGATGCTGAAAGCCAAAACAACAAGGTGATGGAACTGACCAAATGGTGGATCGCCGAGTTGATCGGCGATCCCGATTTTATTGCATCGAATGGTCCTTCGCAACATATTTTTGGCAACTATAAATACATTTTTGAATATTTAGTTTAGTATCAGTTTTCATAATATAGAATTTTTATCAATTTTGGAGATTGAGAACTCTGAGTTTGGAGACAACATTTTTCCTTAGCTTTGAAGAATTGAAGTTTTCCATTTTTGAGATATTGAAAGTGGGTCTTTGAGATTCTTTGATTTGGACCTTTCTAAAGACAAAATTAATCTTACCCAATTGATGAAAACACAATTTGGTAACGATTTCTATCTATTTATGATGTCTAGCTAAAACCCCAATTCTTGGGGTGTGATTACGTGATTATAGGCTGATTTAACTTATGGGTATTGCTAATTGATAGTTTAAATGTTGTTTAGAAGTGATTTTGATAAGTAATTGTGGTTTAATTTAAAGGGTTGTAGTTGCAAATGCAGTTCTACCTTCGTATTTTTAGCTTGCTCGAGAGAGGGGTTTTAAAACCAAGATTACTGAATTGATGGTCTGTGAGTATTAGGTTGTCATGGATTCAGCTTGATAGAGTGAATCCTAAACCCATTTCCACATATTCAGCTTGAGAGAGTGAATCCTAAATCCATTTCCACATATTCAGCTCGAGAGAGTAAATGGACTAAAGTGTAGGTTGTTCTTAATTGCTTGCTTGTTGGTGTTCGATAGAAACCAACTTGATTCGGGGTAAATTGTTCGAGAGAAAGTTTATCCCCACTAAAGTCTAGCTTATTCACTAATTTACAGCTATTTACTATCATTTTCAATTACCCATTTTTCTATATTAGCCTATAATCGAATCACATCCCAAGAACCCATCTCAATATTTGTTACTTCGTGTTATTTGTTGCTGTTGTAGTTGATAATTACAATAAAAAAAACCCTGTTATTTGACATTCGTGTCACCCTTTAATTTGAATTATGTTTTTCTTCGATAATGTCTATTCCTATGATTGACTTGAACATATTCGTACTTTGCTATTGAATGTTAAACACGTAACCACTTCCTATGGGATTCGACTCCAACTCATTTAGTTGGGTTATTATACTGATTAACGATCGTTGACGCTTAAAATTGGATGAAGTGTCTTTGAAATGTTATTAATTAAGCACTACAGCAATAGTGCCTTAAATCTGAGCCACAACTCATGAACTGTCTCACCCTCCACTCTCTTGAAATTTAGGATGTTATCCCTAAGAATCATCATTTTTGAAGGAGGGTGGTCCATTTGGCTACCATTGCTACAAGACATGCTCATTTCCTATGTTCAATAAGTAACACCTAAAACCAAAACTAAAAGTAAGTAGATTCAACTATGACTAAAAAGAACAAAATTCAACTTCACCAAAAGAATCTCAAACAACACCACTCCCTGGCAGCGACGCCATTTTGATTAACGTTTCAAGCACACCTCATCCAATTCTAGGTGTTCAACGATCGTAAATTAGTATAAAACCCAACTAAATGAATTGGGGTCAAATCCCACAGGGAGCGGTACATGTTTAATAATCTATTGGGAAGTATGAACCTGGTCAAATCAGTCATAGGATTAAAAATTATCGAATAAAGACATTATTCAAATCAGGGGGTGGCACGAATGTCAAATGGGGGTTTTGGTTTGAAATTATCAACTACAAATAGTGGCAAACAATACGAAATAACAATAATGAGCGGGTTCTTGGGATGTGATTCGATTATAGGCTAATATAGACAAATGGGTAATTGCAACTATTAGAAAATAACTAGATATTAGTAAGTAAGCTAGGCTATAGAGGAGATAAACTTTCTCTCGAATAATTTATCCCGAATCAAGTTGATTTCTCTCGAACATCAACAGTCAAGCAAAATAAGAACAGCCCACACCTTAGTCCATTTACTCTCTCAAGCTGAATGTGGGGGATTGGGTTTAGGATTCACTCTCTCGAGATGAACCCAGGTCAACCCAATAACCACAGACCATCAATCAATAAGTTTAGTTTGAAAACCTCTCTCTCGAGCAAGCAAAAAAAAGGGTAGAAATGTATTTGCAACTACAATTCTTAAATTAAACCATAATTAATTATTGAACTCACTTCTAAACAACATTTAAACTAACAATTATCAATACACATAAACTAAATCAGCCCATAATCACATAATCATACCCCAAGAATTGGGGTTTTAGCTAGACATCATAAAAAGGTAAAAATAGTTACCAAATTGATTATCTATCAACTAGGTAAGTTTAGATTCGTCCTTACAATGCTCCAATTCGAAGAATCTCAAAGACCCACTTCCAATTTCTCAAAAGTGAAAAACTTCAATTCTTCAAAACTTAGGAAAAACTAGAGAAAACTTGTCTCAGTTCTAAAAAAATATCAGCTATGATAAGATATTATGATATTAGATACTAAACTAAATGTTCAAAAATGTATTTATAGTCGTCAAAATGTGCTGCGAAGAGCCACTCGGCGAAGTAAGTCTGGCTTGCCGAACCACTCGGCGAGCCACCCTTTGGTCATTTCCTTCTCCCTTCTGCCTTGGCATTCATCATCCTAAGGTCTGTAACTTTGGGCGATACAACACTGCATTGCGGAACCACTCGGCGATCCGCCGATTGCTCCTTTCTCTTGCCAACTTGGTTCTTTTCTTCAAGGCTTGGCACACTGGAACTTTAGGTGGTCAAATAGCCATTCGACGACTCGCCAAGTGGACTTGGCGATCACCAGGCTTGCTTTTCTTCATTCTTTCAGCTCAGTTTGTTCCTTTTTGCAAATTAGTGTCTTTTCTTTGTTCCTCAATCCATATACTTGGAAATCAAGAGTTTTACATAAGTTATTGGCACAAAATAAGCACTTGAGGACACTAAATCTATATAAATAAAGCCCTAAATGAGTCCAAATCTCGGACTCATCACTTATCCATGTTTATCTAGCATTTTTGAGCAAATACTTGTACCCCTATTTGACATTTATACCAATCCCCACACCCCTAGATCGTCCCTTACTTGTTTGAATCCCTATTTTTACTTGCACTGCATGGGATTCCTATTTTCCATCGTTTTAGAGTGGAGGGGTATTGCAACTTGATTGATCTTGATAGTTCTCATAACTTAATGGAGGAAGGTTTAGAAGGGAGCTCCAATGAGATGTTCAAGCTGTGAAAACTTATGACATCAATGTAGTAGATGGTCATGACAGACATACACATAAGTTGGGCCATGGTGTATACAATTGAATTTATTTTTGATACCCCTTAGATCTTGTGACTTAATCTTAAGAGTACAATGGTTACTTCCTTCAGATGATATAAGGATTAATTTTCAGGAATGGACACTAGGCTACAATTATCAAGGATATGATTACATGTTGAAGGGAATTACAAACAAGGTACGGAGTGTGGAATACAAGAGGCTGGATAAAAAGCTAAGAGAGATGGCACGCTATTCATGATCTAGGTGATGTAGTAGAATAAGAAGTGGAGAAGGAATCAGTTGGATGGTGTAACGTATATTTACAGTACTTTTGATGCTTTAAACTTGGATTTTTTTCATGCGTCTTAAGCATTTGTTAGTAGATGTGTTGGTATTTTGCTTGAATTTTGCAGGAAAATAGGTTTTGGAGCATTTGGGATTGGAAAGTTGCAGCAACAATTGTTTTTTATGATTGACGACTCGACCTACGAGCCATAGACTTTTCTACGAGTTGTAGGTAGGAGTTTTGGTTTGAAGCGTTGATTTTCAGAGCTAAGTATAAAATGACGGAAGATAATGACGAGCTATAGTAACTTCTACGACCAGTACAATTGAGTCGTGAAAAAGTTCAGAGAAGTTAAGCTCTAGTACCTAAATGACAGATAGCTAGGACAGGTCGTAAAAAGATCAACGGACTGTAGATCCTACTAGTAGAAATTTCTCTTAAGTGAAGGAATAGCTTCTAATGTATGGAAGGAACCTACGAACTGTAGAAATTCCTACGAGTCATAGGTACGAACCATAGAAACAACTGACATGCCAAATTTCCTTTTCCTACTTTATTTAGAATTTGATGTCTATAAATATTAGGTGCAATTTTCGTTTTTTGGTTGTTAGACAATTTGATAATTTTAATTTTTGGCTTTGAGAATTAACTTGCAAACATTTTGAGGCATTTAATTCTTGAAGTGTTGGTTATAGTATTGTATTTTGTTCGTCAATTCAAGATTCCGGATATTTTTTCGGTTAACTTGGATTTTCATTCATAACCAAAAAAAGGAACAATACAAAGCAACATAGTTATGGGACTAATTGCGTCTCTATCTAACCCTCTTTCCTCCTACTCATACAACAATCAATTCAAAAGACTAAACTATTACAATGCAAAACACCTACTCTAAGGATAATTATTTAGAGCATGTAGTACATGTTTCCATTTCGCCTTGTGTTGTCCTCTTAAATGAATATGCATTACAATCTCTCTAAGGATCTTATCCACACATAATCTCCCTTGCTGGAATCTGATCATGTTCCTTTCTCTCCGAATGATGTAGACAATCATCACAAAAACACTAGTCTTGATCTCAGCAGCTCCTGCATTCTTTTTAGCAACATCACTGATCCAAGCTATCTTTGTTTTCCAATCTTGAATACTTGTTTGGATCCCCAACCAGTTACACAGTCGTCCCCATAATGTCCTTGTCACCTGGCATTCAAAGTAAAGATGTTCAAATGTTTCCTTTGTATTGCCACAGAACACACAATCTGGTGGCACCTGGATTCCAAACTTTTTAAGTCTTTCAACAGTTGCTAATCTTTTCTGCACAGCCAGCCACATAATGAATTTGAATCTGGGATGTACTCCTTGTTGCAAGGTAATACTTTTCCATTCTACTCTTGGAAAAGTAGGCATGATATAGGTATACATCTTCTTAGTAGAAAACTTCCCTCCTTTATGTGCCTTTACAAGCTCCTTCATCAAATCACCCTGCCCATCTTGCCTTTGGATTATCATATCTCTTGTACACATAATTTTCCTCACAACCCATGAAGTAGCAGTAGGTATAGTGATAGTTTCGATCCCTCTGTTCTTTATAAAATAATTATGCACCCATTGAATCCATATGAAGTCTTTCTTCCTAGCTATATTCCATAGTTGTTTGAGTATTGCAGCCTTATTCCACAACTTAAGATGAATAATATTCAGTCCACCTGCAGCTTGTGGTTTGCACACTGTTTCCTATGATACTAAAGCTTTCCCTATCCATAAGAAGGTCCTACAAATTTGTTCTATAGTCTTTATTACCTTCTTAGGAATAACAAAAACTTGTGCCCACTAGGCTTGAACCCCAAAAATAACTGACTTTATCAATTGGACTCTTCCAGCATAGGATATCAGTTTTGCTGACCAACAGGTCACTTTGGCAGTAATTTTCTCAATTAATGGCATAAACTGGTTGACACTAAGTTTCTTTGATGCTAAGGGAACCCCCAAGTATCTGAAAGGCATAGTACCCTCAGTATAGCCAAGTTCTTTTAGTAATTCCTGCTTGGTATGATCAGCAACTCTAGCTATATACAAGGAACTTTTGTTTGCATTTTCCTGTAATCCTGAAGCTCTAGAGAATTTCATAAAAGCTTCATTCAAAAGCCTAACAGAAATTAGGTTAGCCCTACAGTACATTAATAGATCATCCGCAAAGCAAACATGCACACTCTCCAGTCTTCTGCATCTTGGATGGTAATTAAAGTTCTTATTCTTTGTTAGTTGTAGTAGTTCTCTTCCCAGATACTCCATGGATAATACAAATAGATAGGGGGACATAGGGTCTCCTTGTCTTAATCCCCTCTTAGATTGAAAAGGTTTAGTCAATCCTCCATTCAATAACAAAGAGTAAGATATTGTTGTCACACAAGTCATAGTCCATGAAATGAATTTAGCAGGGAACCCCAACTAAATCATCAATTGCTTCAAGAAACTCCATTCTAGTGAGTCATAAGCTTTCCTATATCTACTTTAAGAACACATCTTGGGGAAATCCATTTCCTTCCATAACTTCTGAATATTTCATGGCTAAATAACACATTATGCAAAATACTTCTCCCTTTAATAAATTCAGATTGAGACCTCCCAATCAGCCCTGCTATCACATTCTTTAATCTTCCTGTAAGGACCTTTGAGATGATTTTGTACAAAGAAGTGCAGCATGCAATGGGTCTATAATCCTTAACCTTTGTAGGGGAAGGAACTTTAGGAATTAGTGTTATAGTTGTTGTATTTATAGCAGGCAGAAGATCACCAGTAATAAAAAATTGTTGAACAACTTCCAATACTTCTCCTTTGACTATATCCCAATTCCCTTTGAAGAACTCAATAGGAAAACCATCCACACCAGGAGCCTTTTCTTTTGGCATAGTCTTGATAGCTTCACTAATTTCCTCCTTAGTTACCTCTTTGATCAGATCCTTCTGTTGTTGTAGAGTCAAACATACTCTTGTCTTTACCACCTCAACATTTAAACAAGGTAAGTTATTGTTGCTAGCACATTAGTTAAGTGAAAACCCCAATAAATTCATCTTCAATTGCTCTAGGATCTGTAAGCTTGGTATTATTATCAGTGTAAACAACAGTAATGGCATTTTGGCTACATCTAATCTTCCATTGAGCATGGAAATATCTGGAATTAGCATCCCCACACTTTATCCAAGTAGCTCTAGACTTTGGCCTTAGCACCTGCTCCACTTCTCAACTTCTAATAATAACATTTTCTCCTGATCAAATAACATTTGATTCTTCAGGTCATCTTGGATCTGCCTTTGTATAATATCAAGTTTCTCTCTTACAACATGTAAATTTTGTGAATATGCAGCCATATATTTGTTCATATCCTTTAATTTCACCTTTAATTTCTTCAGTTTCTCCCATACATTCATCATAAGTTGTCCAGTACTATTTACCTCCCAAACGTGTCTCAGAATGCTTTTGAAGTCAGGCTGCTCCATGATGTTAGGATAAAATTTGAAAGGCTTACGATGTAAAGTAGCATAATTACAACATTTAATCAAAATTGGGGAGTGGTCGGATACTGAGGGATTAAGATAGTCAGCTTTCACCTGACCATACTATTGCAACCAATTTAAGTTCCCTAAGGCCCAATCTATTTATCTATACACTCTCCTTCCTACTTCTTGTTTATTACATTAAGTAAAGTTCCACCCTATACTCCTTAATGGTGTTAGTTTCAAAGTGTCCAGCATACCTTGAAATCCCTGTACTTCACTTAGACTCACATGTGATCCCATTCTGTCTTCTGAGCTCAACACATTATTGAAATCTCCACACAGGACCCAAGGGTAATTGTTCTTCACATCAACTTGTCTTATATTTGTCCATAATCTTTCTCTCTGATTTTGTTCATTCATAGCAAAGACTACAGTGAGATATATATGACTTTGATTTCTAGGATCCTCAATGATACAATGAATATATTGATCCTTTACTTCCAGAATAGTAACATTTAGACATTTCTTCCAGATCAACCAGATTTTACATTAGGCATTTTAGAATAATTATAGCAAGCATCCCATTCCTTAGCAATCTTCTTCAAAATATGACTAGATTTTGATTCTTTCACCTTTGTCTCTAGACACCCAAACACTTCTATTTTATACTTAGCCAGAAAGAGTCTTACCTCCTTCTGTTTATGGACATGATTCAGGCCCCTAATATTCCATGTTGACAGGATCATGGTGGGACAAATGGCATGAGGTTGCCAGCACCTTCTTCTACAACATAATTCATCATCCTTCTAGGTGTACCACTGGTTTGTGCCTCCATCATCACCTCTTGGTGTACATTTACTAAACTGCATTCAGCCTCTATTCCAATGTCAGAATCTAGTATTTGCTTTCCACTCTTTTGAACCAGTGTTTCAGTCGTTCCAGTCCCTATTCTTGGTAGTTCCAACGCTGGGTTTTGGATTCCAACTGGATTGTCATCCCCTATGTCCTTATCCGGATTTGTTTTAACTTGCTAAAAATGTTGCTTCCCTTTATTCGCCTTCTTTTTTGTAGGATATTCTCTTCTTTCCTCTAGCCCTTGATCATCCTTCTCTGTATTTCCCCCCTTCTTGTGCCAATATTCCTCCTCATTATGCCCAAATTTCATACACTCATTGCAGTACTTTGGTCTCCATTCATATTCCACTGGTTGATCCCATTGTCCTGAAGGTGTTTCAATCACAATCAACTCATTCAAAGGCTGTGATACATCTACTTCAATCAAAATCCTCTCTGCATTTGCTGTGAACTTGTCTGTGTATAGGTCGACCCACTGCACTAGCTACCTTACTTAATGCTTCCACCGACCAATAGCCCACAGGTAACCCAAGAAATTTGACCCATAGAGGAACTAAACTAAGTGCCTTCTCATCTAGTTCAAAATCCAGTTCCCATTGCTTTAGAATTAGTGGTCTGTTGTTAACATAATAAGGCCCTTCCCTCATAACTCTCTCCTTTTCACGCTGTGTCTGAAATTTGAAAATATAATACCCATCCTCGTGAAAAAGAACCTTAGGTTTTGCCTTCCACACTTTCACATCATAGTTCTCTAATTGATTTATCAAGGGTATAGCTCCAGTACATAGCCAATTAGTGAAGATTCCCATGTTTTAACCTGCTCCTTTATATCTGCTTCCTCAATTTGTACTGTTAGAACCCCATCCTTCAGAATTGGAGGAACATAGGTTAGAGACTTACCCTCTCGTCGATTTCCCCACTCTTCCCCAGTAGGTTGAGTTGGGTTGGAAGCTATCCCATCTATAAATAGTAGTCACCGAATTGTTGGCTCTCTACTCTCATGTTTTATCGCTTGTAGTTGCACTTCCTCCTCCAAGCTGCTCGTATCAGCTTCCTCAGATATAGTCTTGAATTCCGGCGGTAGGTAGCTCCCAAACGTGATAGGTTGTAGATTCCTCAGTATTCCAGTCGTCGGAGTAATATATTGTTTACCTGTTGTTGTAGCTCGATGTCGCGCCATAACTGAATCCGGTCACAATAGCTGCCTTGCTATTGTGTGCTGAGAGAAAATCTAAACGTGCGCTCCTCCTCTTATCGTCACCTTATCACGTGCGTTAAGATTCCGGATTTTATCTACTCTAATTGTAAGTTTGTGATTTATTCTATTACACATATTATGAATTGTGATGACCAAAACATGAGTAGCTAAATCAACAAATCAAATTATGAGAATGCCACGACCCAGGGGTACCTCCTAGATGTAACAAGGCGTATAAGACCCCGAGAGGCCTCAGACAAGCCACTTAGCATATCATAACATAAAGTAATAGAAAAAGGTGCAGAAATTTAAAACATTTTCAGCAATCAAAGTATTTCATAAAACGAGCGGAAGTCTAACATCATTGTCTCAAACCATCTAACATAAGAAATAAAAGATCTTGGGATGCAACCCATACAATAGTCCAACATGAAAAGAAATATATAAAAGAGAAAAGGGGTGATCCAATCCACGAATGCTATGAGGACTCACCAAATCTTCACTTCCTTGGTCAACTATGAACCTAGCCACAAGTGTGTGAATCAACATCGCCAGACCCTACAATTTTATAAGAAATGTAGGCAAGAGTATGCGTTAGTACAAGAATGTACTAAATATAATAGCTTGCATAAACAACATAGACATAAGCGTTAGTCAACATAAGACATTAGTCATAAGCATAATCAAGACATAATAAGCATCATAATGAAAGAGGAATACTTCCTTAAGTAACCTCACTTAACCTTAGTCAAGACTTAGGTCATCTGCCTCTAGTCAAGCTTACCTCATGGAAGTCATAGCTAGCAACACTCCAAGCTCATCATCTTCATAACATAATCACATTGTTCATACTTACTTTTGAAGACATGGGGATTTGCTTCTATGTCTAGCTTATAAAGGCTAATGGGTATTCACCTCCTGCCTTACTTACTTTAAGATCATGGGTACTCGCCTCCATAATCACACCATATGACACGGGTACTCTCCTCCACATAATTTCATAAGGATCATGGGTACTCGCCTCCATGTCCATTCATCATAGTAAGAACGTGGGAAATCACCTCATGTTCAATTCTAAAGAGTATGGAAAATCACCACATATCTTTCAATATAGAGGTCAATGGTAGTCTCATTTAGCCTCATAATTCATTTAGCATTTCAGTCTAGATTCATTTTAGGTGAGCAATCATTTCAACTTAGAATCATTTATGTGAGTAAACCTTTCACATTCATTCAATCATGCTTAACAATTCATTGTGGGATGTATCTCTTCCATACCATAACATCAACAATCAACAATTCATAGTCTAGGCTTTACTCTCAAAGCACTACATCTCATGATCATCATTTATGCTTCAATCTCAAAAAAATTTAACCACAATTCATCTATCCTAGAAGGACATAACTAACCCATAAAGTTTTCCTTCATGGCATCAACCCAAATCATATCAATTCTACCCTAGAATCATAGGATAGACATGGGTACATGTAATTTCATCCTAAAAACATGCAATTCTATCAATTCAATCATAAACAATCATAATCCAACTATTTGGATCAACATTCATCATAACCCACAACATTGAAAGAAACCCTAACTAAAATTGGGGATCTAGACATCACAATTGGGGAATCTAAGGGACTCCATGAGAGAAATGGTCCCATGGATGAAAATCCATCATTCCTTAGTCATAAAGACTACCAAAAGCTTGAACATTGGAGACTTGAACTTAACCTATCTTCAATATCTTCCTTCTTCTTCCACCTTCTAGAGAGAAATTTTTTGAGAGAGTTTTGGGTTTTTATTTTGGGAATTGAGAGAATGACTTAAATGAGTGAATTTAGGGATCTAAAATACTTATATAGGTGGTCTAGGTTTAGTGAAAATGACACCACTTAATTCTAATTAAAATTGGAAAGTCCCAAAGTGCCCCTAAACTTAACCGTCCAGGCTGACCCACGAGACCACGTTGACGGGATGTGGATGGACCTACGGTCCATCCAGGTCAATCGTGGTATGAGTTTAGAGACTCAGTTGGCCACCCACGACACCCCCAACCACGGGTCATGGACCCATCCACGAGGCGTGGGTCCTGACATTGTTTTACCTTAGACAGTTTTCAGGGTGTCCACCCACTGGGCCACCTACGGGTTGTGGTCTCACCCACGAGCCTTGGTTGGTCCCTGGGAGGTGACATCTTAGAGTTTTAACATGTTATGCCCTCTATATTGAATTCGGGGTGTTACAATATATCCCCCTTGGGAACATTCGTCCTCGAATGGCATTCTAAGCACTTCTTAAAGGAGACGACTCAAGACTAGCAACCCATCATGCATGCAACACATCCAAATGCACACCACCAAGTAGGAATCATCAACTCCACGTTAAACATATTCAATGAACCATATGAAAGTAGGAACTACATCTAATAACCCAATATGCATGAAATTTTAACCTTTCTCATGTTCAAGGAGGAACTATTATCTCCAAACTCAAAGTGATGCTCTACAGAATCTCATGGAGCCTAAATGCAATTTTTAAACAAAGCACATATTCAAAAGGAAATCTCCACTCCAAGCTAAGGCATGTTCATCAACTCATCTCATGAAGTCTATAAGCAACTCATACTCAATACTCAACAAGAAGAGGAAAATAATTCACAAAAGCCATTTTCTTTCAAAACTTAAGCTTTTTCATGAACAAGCAAATTTAAGGAAATCATGGAAACACATAAAACACACATGACTTCAAACATAAGCAAACCAAGAGGAACTCATTACCTCAAGCTAAAATAGGAGGGAAAAGATGAGGATACCGGGACATCATATCGGCCTCGACCTCCTAAGTAGCACCCTCAACTAGATGGTTTCTCCATAGTACCTTTACGAAAGCAACTTCTTTGTTCCTCAATTTCTTAACTTGTCGGTCTAGAATCTCAACCGATATCTCCTCATAAGAAAGGCTTTCATCAACTCCCAACCCTTCTAAGGGGACTATGGATGTCGGATCTCCAACACACTTTTTCAACATAGAGACATGGAAAACCGGATGAACCGATGCCAACTTATTAGGCAAATCAAGCTCATATTCTACCTAACCAGCACATCTCAAAATTTGATATGGGTATACAAATTGGGGAATAAGCTTCCCTTTCTTACCAAACCTCATTACACCCTTCATGGGTGAGATTTGTAAGTAAATCCAACCAAGCACATAAAATTCAAGTTCCCTTCTTCTAACATCGGCATAAGACTTTTGTCGACTTTGGGCAGTTTTCAACCTCTCTCTTATAAGTCGAACTTTCTCAATTGCCCCATGAACTAACTCGAGCCCTATCAAGACAACTTCACCTACCTCAAACCATACTATAAGAGATCTAAACCTCCTACCATAGAGAGCCTCAAATGGAGCTATACCAATACTTGAGTGATAACTATTATTATAGGCAAATTCAATCAAAGAAAAATGGTCATCCCAATTTCCCTTGAAGTCAATCACACAAGACATTACCATATCTTCCAAAGTTTGGATAGTACACTCCGCTTGGCCATCAGTTTGTCGGTGAAAAATTGTGCTAAGCTTAACCTTAGTGCCAAGACCCTTTTGGAAAGATTTCCAAAATTGAGAAGTGAATTGGCTACCACGATCGGAAATAATGGACAAAGGCACTCCATGTAGCCTTGACATTTCTCTTAAGTACAACTTGGCATAGTCCTCCACTGAGAAAGAGACTTTGACGGGGAGGAAATGAGGCGATTTCGTCATCCAAACTACTATAACCCAAATAGAGTCAAGTTGGTGCCGGGTGTGAGGCAAACCAACTATAAAGTCCATATTTAAGTCTTCCCACTTCCAAGTAGGAATGTTAATGTCATGGCCGAGCTACCCCTGAGACGCGGACACGGGACCTAGGATCACAAGTGACCCCAAGCTAACCCTGCTGGCATGACATGAGCATACTAAGAATAATAAAACTGATGCGGAAGCTAAATAATAATGAAAGTCTGAAATTATGGGGAATACCCATATAGCAAAACAGAATAATATAAAATGTGAGAGTTTAATACATGAGAAATACCAAACTCAAATACTAAGTTGAATCTAACTATGTCTGAAAATAGCCTCTAACTGACTAGAAGTGTTGGGACATGCCCCAGCTAAATCTAGCAAAACTGAAACTAAAAGACTAAAAAACTGAAAGATAACATGACTATTGTCCTCGAAGAATGAGGACTCACCACTAGTGCTGCTGAACTAGAGATGATGAACCGATCTAAGCGTGATCTGGATGCTGAGGACCTGGACCTACATCACGAGAAGATGTAGCGTAGAGTATGTATCAGTACTTGAAAGGTACTGAGCATGTAGGATAGAGTAAAGTTGAAATAAACATATAACTGAACAAGCATTAAAGCAAGAGTATAATCTGAACATGATATAGATATTAAATATTGAGCTAACTGAATGCAATGACCAATTTATAACATGCTAAGACTGAAATACTAAATGTACTGATATATGGTCAGTGCAATAGAGTCTGACTGAACTGTGGGAGCTACTAATAATTGATAATAAAACTACATGAGCTACATGTGGAGTCTGATGTATACGCCCCATCGAGAGGACCCATTATACCATGCCGGAGGTATAGAGGCATGCTGGAGTGATCACTAACATGGTGCCCACAGAGGGGACTTGCAACCTACGTGGCTCGTAGTTCTGGGACTATACGGGTGACTGACCCTAGTCCAACTCGATACTTTGCTACTACCAATAGAATAAATGACTAACACATTATGACTGAATTTCTGAAATATACTAGATATCTCAAAAGTGACATGCAAACTGAGAATGCACATTAATATACTGATAATGAAACATTCATAAACTGAGGCATGTATATCTGAAATATTTGGCCTAGCATGTGTAATTCAAGAACTAAAGGACTACATAGCTAAGGATCTGAAATTCATGCAAGAAACCAAGTAATAACATGATAATCTGATTTGAAACATTTAAATAACTATTTCATGATAATCTGCTATAGTTCTAGAAACCCTAGGTCTAGTTAATAGTAGGGAACCAAGAATCTGACTGAATTCTAGGGACCTAATGGATGAAAGGAACCCACTAGTGAAATCCCACATACCTGGTGACGAATTTCACAGAGAAATATTTTGATTTTGAGGCTGGAACTGGTGGAATTCTACTGCGTTCTTTAACTAGGGTTCTAGACCTCTTTTCTCTTCTCAAGCTCTAATTTTTCTAAGTTTTGATCAATGATTTGACTTAGGTAAGTTCTAGTTATGTTTCTAGGCTTAAACTGACTAAAACCTCATAATTTAGTGTCTAAACGATGTAGCTTAGGGGTCCAACGAAATAGGAATAGACCAAAAACCACCGACTTAACTGTTGTCGGAGTGACTGACAGACCGTCGATCGACTGACGGTCCGTGCTGGTCATCCATCGATCAGTACTGAAGCTTGGATTTTGAGGGTCTGATCCACGGACCACGGTCTGACCTACGGTACATGGGTCCTGGCGTGGCTTGACCCTTTGTCAAATTTTCAGAGGCTTCTGGGAGGTGGATCGCAGGTGCAAACCACAGACCTGCAGGACAGACCATGGGTCCTCCTTCGGTCCCTGGATGGTGACCGTGGATGCCACATGCAACACCTGAAAGATGCAATCTGGTCCATTCGAGTATACGGGGTGTTACATTATCTCTCCCTTGGAAATATCCATCCTCGAATGAAGACTAAACTAGCTGAAATGGAAGAAGGGGGATGCAGTCCCCACCCCTAAAGATACTGAAACTGATTTTTGACTGAACTAAGTTCCAAGAACATGAAAATACATTAAAAATTCAAGTACAAACTGAAGGAACATGATGCTAA
>JAJOOO010006838.1:0-19594 GCA_029582685.1 Solanum piurae | reverse complement strand
TATATAATTTTATATATTTAAAATAATAATAAAGCTGCAATTTATGGTTTAAAATGAGTTGAAACAAGCTTCAATCGATTTCATATTTAGATTCAACTCAACTTCTTTGTCCTTTAACAATTATGTCTTCTTAGAAATTCAAATCCAGCAATTATCGGAAAAAAAAACTTTGATAGGCTAGTTATTATTTATAAATTGGTTTAGTATCTATGTGGATTTAAATAAATCATCAACGTTCATTTAATTAAAACCTTACGTATATTATCTTATAATTCTATCAAATGAATAAGTATTCTAAACCCAGAAAATTAATGTTTAAAGGAATTAGGATCGAATTAGGTTATATTTACAATATATTAAGAGCATTATTAACCTTTTCTCATTTAAAATATCATTCTATGAAAAGAAACTCTTTAAAAATATGTTTTTGCAATTATATAATATGGAAGTAGATAACTTAATTCATTGCTAAGATTCTATCTTATCTGATAGTTTGCTAATCTTTACTTTAATACAGAAAGAATTGTAATGACAATTAATTTGTAATACTACCACAAAAATGAAATGCTTACTGTGCTAGATGCCAATTTATATTTGTTTTCTTTTGAGTTTGTTAGTGTTTTCTGAGGGAAAAGGTGAACCAGAAAATAAAGTGGGGTTTAAGGGGGAGGAATATGAAAAGGATGGGTGGAGGAATTTTAGCAAAAAAATGTATATTGGTAATTTTTCCTTATAATATTCCTAATTTCCTATTATCCACCTTTTTAGTCTCTTTTGCCTTTCTTAGAAGTTGAGCATAGTGGAATTACGACAAAAACTTGATTAACTTTAATTACACAACATGAATATTAAAATACAATATTATATTATTTTATCACACGTTAAAATTAGATGAAAGTAGCGGAAATAAAGATGGTTAAATTAATGTGTGGGTATATAAAATGGATTATAACTTGAGATTATGTGATGTGAGTGAGATGATTCAGACATGTGAAGAGCAGAAGCATAGATACTTCGGTGAGAAGGTACGAGAGGTAAAGATAGTGTCGATTAGAATTGAAGAGAGGTGATTAGACATTATATGACATATTTTCAGTTCATCGAGGACATGATTCTAGATAGGAGAGAATGTTGATCGAGAATTGTGATAGAAAGTTAGTAGGTAGTTGAGTGAATTTCTATCCTTTTTTTAGCGGGGAGGGGAACATGATTCTAGTTTAGAGCACCTTATCTGCTTCCTCTTCTCCTTACTAATATTATTACTCCATTATTATTATCTTGTTATATCGCTATCTTATTCTTCAATTTTATTATTATTGTTATTTTTCTTTCTGTTGAGATTATGTAAATAAACAATGTAACTAATTAATTGAATGTATTTGAATAGTTAGTTATAGGAGTTAGTTACAATTTAGTTTTAAAAAAAAGGAATCTTAGTTAGTTAGACTTTCTTTGTACTATATTTGTATATATACAACACTTCATACATATTGAATGAATAAGATCAATAATTCATTTTCACAAATACTCTCTAAGCTTTCTTCACTCCCATTAATGGAGGTTCTCAACGTGGTATCAAAGCAGGGTCCGTCTCACTCGATGTTGGGGCACTCAAAATTAAAATTGCCCACGCACCAGATGTTAAGCACTGGGCGTGAGGTAGGGTGTTAAAGAATGACAAAAAAGTCCCACATCGATGGTTAATGAGATGGGTGGACTCCTTATAAGGCTTGGGCAATCCTCCTCCCTTTGAGCTAGCTTTTGGGGTGTGAGTTAGGTCCAAGACCTAATTTAACATGGTATCAGAGCACATGGATTTCGCTACTAATCTCTGCTAGTTTTCTTCTCTGCTCGCTTACAACTGTAGATCGAGTGTTTGTCTTCGCGTTACAGAGATTTTTTTTTTCATTATCAGATTGATCATGGCACTTGTGGATGATACAACTGATCCTTCTGGAGTTCAAGCTCCTGCCTCAATCGATCACAATCATCTTCTGTATATTCATCCTTCTGATACTCAAGGTTCTGTTCTTATCTCAATTCAACTTCTAGGTTCTGAAAATTACTCGTTATGGAGCAAATCCTTGAAGCTTGTTTTACTTGGCAAAAATAAGCTAGGTTTTCTGTTAGGAACTTGTACTAAGGGCATGTATCCTTCCTCTATGCATGATCAATGGGGGAGATGCAATGCCATTGTTCTAGGTTGGATTATGAATATTGTTTCTAAGAGTCTAGTTAGCACTGTTATCTATGGATCTGATGCACACACTGTTTGGGAGGATCTTCGTGAAAGGTTTGATAAGGTTAATGCTTCTAGAGCATTTTATCTTCACAAGGAGATTGTCACTTTGTCTCAAGGAACTACTTCTGTATCCAATTATTTTTCCAGGATGAGAGAACTTTGGGATGAATTTGAAACACTCATGCCACCTCCCTCCTGTGCATGCCCTGAATCCAAACAATATGCAGAACATTTCCAGTTTCAGAAGTTGTGGCAATTTCTGATGGGCCTAAATGAGTCTTATGCTCATGCTAAGAGTCAGGTGTTAAAGCAAATTCATGTACCAAATGTTAATCAAGCTTATGCTATGATTATTAATGTTGAAAGTCAGAGGATGAATGGTGCTAGTAGTAGTTTCTCGTCTACATAATTTCCCTCAGAAACTGCTCTTATGAGTAACAGAATGTCTGGTCATGGTGGATATCATAACAGTGGTGGTCCAGTTCAGGACCTGCTTACTATCCTAGTAATAGTTCCAATGGCAATGGTGGTTATAGACCTAGATATAATGGTGATGCAAAGCATGGGGGAAGATCACAGCTCTATTGTGACTATTGTCACTATAGGGGACATACAAAGGAGTCTTGCTACAAGTTTCATGGCTATCCTAAGAAGAAAGGAGGCCCTCCTTCTCATGCTAACAATGCTGCTGCTGGAGGACATCAACCTCCTGAAAATGGAGCCTATGATGATTCCTCTGTAAGTACTAATGCTAAGTCTTATGGTACCTCCACTAACAATTCCTCAGCATGTATACAAGGCATGTCACTCTTTACACATGAACAATACAACCAGATAATTCAAATGTTGAGCAAAGGAAAAGGCAAGGAAGTAGATACTATGGCTAATGTTGCAACTGCAAGCTTTTCAGGTACTCTTACAGCTCTTATGTCTGATGTGGTTCATTCCAATTAGATTATAGGTACAGGTGCTTCAAACCATATGGTTCACAGTCTTAGTCTTATGACACAATGTACAGATTTTGGGAATAAGAGTGATATGAAAGTAAATTTGCCTACTGGTGCTCAAGTGGCTATTAGTCATGTGGAGATTCACTAGTTCTTAAGGATAAACTAGTGAATGATGTTCTCTTTATACCAGATTTTCAGTATAATCTACTCTATGTATCTCAACTAACTAAACAACTAAAGTGTGCAGTACTATTTTTTCCTGACTTCTGTATCTTTCAGGATCTCTTCAATGGGAGGGTCCTGGGGATTGGTAAGGAAGCTCAAGGTCTATATCTTCTCAACACAGAGCTACAACCAAGTACTTCCCAAGAATGTATTACTAGGAACTCATGTATTAGTTCTCCTATTAGTCTTACTTCTGTTTGTTCATTACCTTGTCTTTGGCATAAGAGACTTGGGCATGCCCCTCTCACAGTTCTCAGTAGAATACAATGTTTACACAATGTACCTATGAAAGACCACAATTGTACTGTTTGTCATATTGCAAAGCAAACAAGATTACCATTTTCTACAAGTGTGTCTATATCTAATTTTTGTTTTGACATAGTGCATGTTGATGTATGGGGGCCCTATAGGGTTCCTAATCATGATGGAAAGAGGTACTTCTTAACATTGGTAGATGACAAATCCAGATATACTTGGATTTTCTTAATGCACACTAAGTCTGACTCTATTGTTTTGTTGAGAGATTTATTTGTATGGTCAAGACTCAGTTTGGGACCACTATCAAGTGTATAAGATCAGACAATGAAACTGAATTTTTCAATTCTCAAGTAGATGCTTTGTTCAGAGAGCATGAGATTCTACATCAAAGTTCATGTGTTCATTCCCCTCAACAAAATGGTGTAGTTGAGAGGAAACACAGATCTATACTTGACATGGCTAGAGCTTTAAGATTCCAGGCTTGCATTCCTATTAGATTCTGGGGTATGTGTGTTTCTACAGCAGTATACATTCTAAATAGATTACCTACCATGTTGCTCAAAGGTAAGTCCTCATATGAGATGTTGTTTGGACATGCTCCATCTCTTAGTCATCTGAGAGTTCTTGGTTCTCTATATTATGCTACTGATCCCAAAAGGCTTGATAAGTTTGCCCCTAGAGCTATTCCTGCCATTAATATGGGTTATTCTTCTACTCAATAAGGTTATATTTTGTATGATTTCAGCTCCAAAATCTTCTTTGTGAGTAGAGACACTGTGTTCAAAAAAGAGATATTTATTTTCAAAGATCTCAAGTCCTATCCTGATCCTTTGTTTCCTATTATTACTCTTCCTGATGATTCAGCTCTTGAGTTGTTTGTTCTTAGTTCACCTTCTCCTTCTCAGTCCCCTACACCTGTTAGAACTGTTGTTCCCTCTACAACCACTGAATCTGAAAATGTTGTTCCTTCTGTTGCTCCACCTAGGATGTCCTCTAGGCAGTCTAAACCTCATGTTTGGTTAGACACCTATGTTACTCCCAAAGCCAAAAATGTATGCCTATATTCTATTTCCAACTATGTTTCATATTCAAATTTATCACCTGCCTATAGATCCTCTCTTGCTGCTTATTCTGCCACTTCTGAACCTCATACATACTCAGAAGTTTGTCAAGATACTCTTTGGGTGGCTGCTATGCAGGATGAAATTATTGCTCTTGAAAGTAATGGTACTTGGTCTATTGTTCCTCTTCCTACTGCTAAGGTTGCTATTGGTTGTAAATATGTGTTTAAGATTAAATACAAGGCTTCATGGGAGGTTGAGAGATATAAGGCGATGCTTGTTGCTAAGGGGTATAGTCAACAAGAGGTCCTAGGCTTCACTGAAACCTTTTCTCCTGTTGCAAAAATGGTTACTGGCAGGTCTGTAATTGCCCTTGCTGCCTCTTGTGGATGGTATATATTTCATATGGATGTTCATAATGCCTTTCTACAAGGTGATCTTCCTGAGGAGGTCTACATGCAGATTCCTGAGGGTTTTGCAAACCAGGGGGAGAAACACATGATTTGCAAGCTTCACAAGTCTTTATATGGACTAAAGCAAGCCCCTAGACAATGGAACCTGAAACTTACTGAAGCACTGATTGATATGGGGTTCCTGCAATCTCATTATGACTACTCGTTGTTTACAAAAAGAATAGGGAAGGAACTCCTTGTCATACTTGTATATGTGGATGATCTTTTGGTCACTGGTAGCAACTTAAATCTCATACAACAAGTTAGAAACGACTTGCAGGTTCAAAATGAAGGATCTTGGAGAGTTGAAATATTTCGTTGGAATTGAATTTTCCAGAAATGCAGATGGTATTCTTATGAATCAGAGAAAGTATGCACTTGGACTTGTATCTGAACTTGGATTAGCAGGGTGTAAACCTGCCTCCATTCCTTTAGAGTTCAATCACAAGTTGACATCAACTGTGTTTGATGAATGCATAGGAAAAAATACAGAAGATATAGCTCTTGATGATTATGGAAATATCAAAGATTGATAGGTAGGTTATTATACTTGACTATGACTAGGCCTAATATTACCTTTGTAGTTCAGGTACTTAGCCAATACATGCACTCACCAAAAACATCTCATATGGAAGCAGCACTTAGAGTGGTGAGATACATAAAAGGTACAGCAGGTCTTGGTCTGTTCATGCCAGACAACAATGTATCCGAACTTGTGGCTTACTGTGAATCAGATTGTGGAGCATGTATAGAGTCCAGGAAGTCAGTGACTGGTTACATGGTCAAGCTGGGAAGTGCTTTGGTGTCTTGGAAAGCAAAGAAACAAAACACAGTGTCAAGAAGTTCTGCAGAAGCAGAGTTCAGGAGTATGGCCACCACAGTAGCTGAGATAGTTTGGCTGAAAGGGTTGTTCAAAGAGTTGGGAGTAGAAGTTAAGATGCATGTTCAACTATTTTGTGATAGTAAAGTTGTTATTCAAATAGCAACACATCCTATCTTTCATGAAAGAACAAAGCACTTTGATATAGACTGTCATTTTGTAAGAGAAAATATTATGCAGGAATTCATTCAGACTCAACACATAGGAACTAAGGAGCAACAAGCATATATACTCACTAAAGGATTGTGCAAGCCTCAACATGAATTGTTAATTGACAAGCTTGGAATGAAAAATGTATTTTTCAATTCTCAGCTTGAGGGAGAGTGTCGAGATTATGTAAATAAACAATGTAACTAATTAATTGAATGTATTTGAATAGTTAGTTATAGGAGTTAGTTACAATTTAGTTAGAAAAGGAATCTTAGTTAGTTAGACTTTCTTTATACTATATGTGTATATATACAACACTTCATACAGATTGAATGAATAAGATCAGGGGCGGATCTACGTGGACAGGTGGGGGTGCCACGACACCCAGTGATTAAAATGCGCAACAGCTCAATTGGCGAATGAGTTGGTCTACTACACAGCCAACGCGAGTTCGAACCTTACTGCCAACACTTATTTTTTTGCTTGCTCCTTTTCTTCTTTACTTTTCTTTTTTGTCTTTTTCATTAGTATGTAAAGGGTTTAATTTTATATTTTCTCCATTCATTCTTATTGATTTACTATTCTTTAATAATTCAAATTGACTCATTTTCATGATTAATTTTTAGTTCTTATTTTCTTTTCTTTGTTGTCTTTTTCATTAGTATGTAAAGGGCTTAATTTTATTTTTCTCCATTCATTCTTATTTATTTACTATTCTTTATTAATTCAAATTGACTCCTTTTGATGATTAATTTTTAGTTTTTTTTTTAATTTCTGTTGCACTAATTATTAATCTCTTGATATGGGTGTTACATGTTTATTTTTATCAATTAATGAGTACTAAATTATGAACGTCAAATAAATATTATTAAGAATATATTTAAATAGTAGTTTTTTAAAATATGTTTTTAAAATGAATAATATTATTATTAGAGCTTTTTTTTAAAAAAAATTAAAGGTTCTTTCAATCTTCACCGACGTTCTTGCTAAGTAAGATGACTAGGCTGAAACTACAATTTTTTTTCTTTCCCTACTATATATCTCCAACAATACATAAAGTCAATGTAATATGAATATATTATGTTAATACTATTAGATGGTTTATACAAGCTCAAATTTTAATGTGAAAAATCTTTTTTTTTCTCAAAGTTTCAGCGAAGAAGACATCTAATTCGAAAAAGAAAAAAAAATTGAATTGTTTAGTTATCTCTAATCTCAGAATATCTAAAAGAAAATATTACTAACATGCATATTTGATCGATTTGTTTATAAAAATAAATAAATCAGTAACCCGAATTGTAACCCAAAATTAAAGCAACTGATCATTTTATCTTACTTGAACGTTATGGCACCCACGACCTCCAAATCCTAGATCCGCCCCTGAATAAGATCAATAATTCATTTTCACAAATACTCTCTATGCTTTCTTCACTCCCATTAATGGAGGTTCTCAACACTTTCACTTGGCTATTTTAACCCATTTTGCTGTCAATACTTTTTCTCATTTGTTATTTTCATCACAACTTTTTACTCTTATACTTCTTTAACTTATTTTGTAAATTACTTTTCTTGAACTGAGAATCCATCGAAAACAATATTTTTACGTTGAAAAGATGTGTGTACACTCCATCTTCCCAAAAACTCTATTCACATAGGCTTGTTGTGAATGTGTTATTGATTTAAGTTTGGTGCAAATGATTAGCATCATTTTGGTTTGGTGGAGATGCATCAATTTGTCTTCTATGTTAGCTGCGTGGCTGACTAATTAGCAGAGTTGCAATAAAAATGTTTTGAGTCCTCAAAACTTCCTTTTGCTTTACTTTATTTTTATTGATTAAAGTGAAATGAAAGGCTTTTTCAAAACAATTAATAGTGCCAACCAAAAGCAGATAAATCAAAAGAAAAAGGAAACAACTTGTTTTTGCCATTTTACTATTGCGCTTTAGTCAGAAAGGAACATTTAACAAATGTAGAATTTGACTTAAATCCTAATCAAGGTTTTAATAGTCATTTATTTTGACACTAACAGTTATCTAATTATTCTAATTTTTGTTTTAATTACCCCAATTTAGATATACTTACCCTATGTTTCTATAACTAAACAAAAAAAATTTAGCTGCAACATTATCCTTTCATATTATACTGATCTAGTTTAAGTGTATAGGATCCAAAATGGCGTGCTTAATTTTGAATCAAAGTGAAAATTAAAATGTCATCTTTTTATGAGAAAAAGGTGAGACTAATTAGACTTGTTTCCTAACGATAGGTAACCAATCTTACACGTCAAATTTTTTATAACACATTATAATTTTAAGATCGTGAACTTAAAATTTCTTTTTGGATAATTAAATATTGTCACGTAAATTAAAATTAAAAAAATAAGTAAATTCTTAAGAGGGTCCAGAAATCGAGAATGAGAAAGTCAACAATTTGCGGTATAGCAGCATAATATCTAATTCCCGGCTTCACGTTTACACTTCTTCAAGTGGGAAAACAAATACACTACTTCCTATAAAATCATCATCATCATGTGATAACAAAAAAGTATACTCTAGTATTTGTTTGACCTAAAAATGTGCCTTTAATATAAAGGATGAAAAATATTAGGGAAGATGGTGCGGATCGTAAATTTAAAATTTATGAATCATTATAATAAAAAAAAAAATTGTTAAGATTGTGAATTTAAATTATTAAAAAAAAATTATATTCAATTTACGTGAATCTGCTCTGCAATCGAGCTTTTAGATCCGTAGGTGAGGTGATGGCCCGCCCCATTCCGTGAATTTTGTCTTTGTTATAGTGTTGTATGACTTACAAACGTGCCGTTGACATCTTTCTTTTTTGCTTCCTCCGACAACAGAATAGACTCTACAAAGTGGACTTGTTTTCTATACACTCTATTGGTATTATTATTTTTACAGCTAATCTGCTACAAAAATAATTTAAAAACTAATAAAATTTAAGTTAAAAAAATATTATAGAGCGCGAAATAGAGTTTGAAAAGTTTGGAAAATAGAGGAGTAAAGTTAGGAGTTGAAAGTGAAAGGAGATTGATAAGTGCGACATTATATTATTTATAAAGAGAAAAAGAAGTTTATTGCTTTTTTTCTTATTTGGTACTACAACATTTTCTGACATCACTACATTTCCCTTTTTGACTTTCTTGCTTTCATTCGAAGGTAAATCTCATAAATGATATAATTTGATTTGGTAACAAAATAAGAAAAAAAAATTGTCCTTCTAAACATGTTATACAAATATTTTTTTTAAATTATGAGCTTAAACATGTTATAATATATTTTTAAGGCAAAGTGGTTGAATGCAGTTAAAATATATATCACTATTTAATTATAATTAAATAATAAAAATATATTACGCATGTTAGACATAATATCTACTCATTTGATATAAATACTCTGTACAAATAAGTGTTATTCTAGGATCTCATACTGTTCATGACTGTTGGATTTCTGTTTATTAATTTTGGATAATGAATTTATTTAAAAGAGAAATAAATTAAAAAAGTTTTCAACTCAAAGCATTTCAATTTGATGGGTTTGAACTATTTAAACAGGGGAAAATTATATATAATAGCAAATTATTAATTCAAATTAAATGCTATAAATATAGTTTTATTTAATTGTACCCCATAACAAACTGTTGTTATTTCACCTGGTGAATCTCGCTCGCCATTCTCGTTCTCTCCCTCGCCTCTCTCATTTTTTATACAAACGCAAGTGTATAAAGTGTGTTTGTGTTTGTATAAAGCGAGAGAAAATTGTATATATACATATGTTTTCGTTCCCCTCTCCCAGATCTCGCTTGCCACTCTCCCAGATCTCGCTCTCTCACTCGCCTCTCTCATTTTATACAAAAAACGCAAATTGCATAAAATGTGTTTGTGTTTGTATAAAGCGAGAGAAAATTGTATATATACATATACTTTCGTTCCCCTCTCCCCTCTCCCAGATCTTGCTCGTCACTCTCCCAGATCTCGCTCTCTCACTCGCCTCTCTCACTTTATACAAAAACGCAAATGTATAAAATGAGTGAAAATTGTATATATACATATATTTTCGTTCCCCTCTCTCCCCTCTCCCAGATCTCGCTCGCCACTCTCCCTGATCTTGCTCGCTCACTCGCCTCTCTCACTTTATACAATTGATCTTTTTGTATATGTATACCAAAACAGATTATACAACGGTTTTCTTTTGTATATGTATAGCGAAATATACATATTTATGTTTGCTATGGAACGCAATTATGCAAACTTTGCTATAGCATACAACTATGAATTTTGTGTTTGCTATATGTGAAAGTTGCTCAAACAGAAGATTACATACTCTTCCAGTCTTCTTAATTAATGTTTAATTATGACCAACATGGGTTGTAGTACACTGATGGGAGTGTTTCACCCTTAACCAGAGGTCTCTGGTTCGAGCCCTGGGTATGGAGAAAATGTTGTTGGGAGCGCCACCCCTAATGAGCCCTGCAAAGCACGATCCGGATTTAGTCGGAGCTCTAATGTGGGCTCCGAACACCGGGTGGGAAACAAAAAAAAAGTTTAATTATGAAGCGTATAAGAAAAACACGACAAATAATTTAATTAGGAAGGAATACAAAATACTTCTTTATAGTGGGAGAGCACCCATAAGAGCCTGTTTGGATTAATTTAAAAGTTGGTCAAACCTATTTTTAAGTCATTTTTAGCTTTTGAAAGTGTTTGACAAAATTAAAAATAACTTAAAATAAATTTAAAATATTTTAAAAAAATAAATTAAAAGTAGATACTTAGCTACTTTTCATCTTTTGGCTTGAAAGTTACTAAAATTTATTTTTTTAAAACTATTTTTAAAAAGTTACTTCTTTTAAATTAAGCCAAACGGGCTCTAAGTCTCACCAATCCTATTGGCATGGGAACCATATATATTCTCAATCTGAAGGTCACAAATCCTACTTGAGTAAGGCCACTTTTTTGTCCCTTTTGCTTGATACGTTCCAACTATTTTTCGAAATGAGTTAAAAGTGGATCCTCAAACTTCTTTTTGAAATTATTCATATTTGGGCATCTTTTGATTGTGCCTAACAGTTGTAATTAGGAGTTTCTCAGGTGCTTCACCACTTGTAATAGCGTAATTTACATTATATCACAAAATTCGAGCTCCAAATATAGAAAAATTCTTGGTAGGAGCACTTCCCCTACGCAGCGTGAACCCAGGATAGACGGGCTCCAATGCGGTACTCAGCACCCGATGGAAAACCAAATAAAAAATAATAATCTACATTATTAGTTCAATAAATTTAACTAGTATCAAAATATCTTCGCAGAGATAGTAAATTGAATATTGTTGTTCCTGTTGGGTTAAGAAGATAAATTTATTACGTAGATCCCTTTATACATACGAAATTAAGTTGGTGAGTCTAATTGAGTTTAATGCGTGACTGGAATCCTACCAAGTGTCCTGTAAATTCGACTTAATGTGAACGTGAACGACCCAACTTATTTAATTGTTTTTTTCATGGGCTAATTTTGCTACTCCTTGTTACATCTGGTCACGTAACGACTCATTTGCTTTTAGCAATAGAACTGTCAAAACATATATATATATGCTCGCAATGCTCCCAGCATAGAAGTCTATGCTTCCGCTCTTCCCGTGGATGGCGGTACAGATTGCAAAACAAAAGCATAGTGGGAGTCCAGAGAAAAGCAAAAACAAATCTTGTAGATTCAAGGAACAGAGAAGGCCTTGCTTTGTCTCCTTTTCCCATTCAACAAAAAGGAACCCAAGGGGGGAAATTAAGAAGACAAACTTTAAAATCACGGATTAACCATTCATAAATAGAGCTGTTACCAAGATAAGGAAATGAACATGTGCACAAAGAACTGGGAGATACAGAGGCAGGCAGTGAGTTTTTCCACACTGGACACAATCCTCACCAAGATTGTAAAGCAATGCCTAACAGAATATCGCCAACAAAAGACATGGTCAAACCTCGTCACACCGACCTAAAGCAAGGACTTCAAACCTTTGACCAACTTCTACATCTTAGTCCAGCAGCAGCAAATCTTCATGATTAATGGACCTACACCTACATATTTTCACAATATTAATCTGACAATTCTCACATCTTTGAAATCGACAAGAGAAGAGGGAAACATTGCCTACAGCCTTCGTAATTCAACATAACCCCCCCAGCCAAACCCAATCTAATAGTATTGTCTTCCTCCGCAAGGTTTTATGCAACCTGAATTTTGCTAAGGAAACATGATTCCAGGAATCTGTTTTTTCATGTTTGGAAATGGAAGAAAAATGATGGGAATTTTTATTTTTGAAAATTTGCTACATTTTTTATAGGAAATTAAAAAGGTCAGAACATTGCAGATCATAGTTTTTTTTCTCTTTTTCTTATTTTCCTTCTCATCTCACACAATTGGTTCTTTAACTTATTTCTATTCTGCACTCCCCGTATCATACTTTACATTCATTTCAACCATCTAATTCATTCTCCATTTCCTTCAACTTAAATCACCCTTGTACCTCCCCAACTTTTTATCTGATTCCCCCCTACATGTTAATATCATTGATAACTAATCCAGTAGATACAAACTAAGCATAACAGAATAATAGCGAAATCAATACCTCATAATTCTGCATACGGCATGTTGCCATTCTCAACATTAGCCTCCAAATTCCAGCCCCTGCCGTAAAAGAGGTTAATATCTTATAAGCTAGCCTATTAAAACCAGAAAAGGCATAGATGATATGCAATACAAAACAGACCTCTCTTCAGCCTCCTTCTTCAGTTGTTCTCTGTGGTCTTGTAGTTCCCCACATGCAGATTGAATTTCTATATTTTTCAGACAGAGCTCTCTCCATTGCATGGATAACGCATTGAGCTCATATGCAGTAGTTTGCTGTTATGCAATGGCGAACAGATCAATAAGAACAATGCAAATCACTACAGAAATAGATCAGTAGTGACAGAGGATACTTATACCTGATGATACTTCCTTTCCCTGTTTACTGTTTCTATCATTTCATTCAGTTCAGTAGCTTGTGATTGCATTCTGCAGCAAATTAGTTTGATATCAGCCATGGAAGGGATGCAGCAATACCAGAGACAAAGGACGAGCAAATCATGTACTTTTTGTAAGAGACATATTAATACTGTGCAGAACTGGTTCCAGATGTGTAAATACAGTGATAAATACTTATCCCTTTGAATCACAACTGCACCAGCAGTGAAGAAGGGCGATTGTTTGATCATATCATATTCTTTTTTTTTCACCAAAAAATAGAGCATGTCCTTGCTTATTTGATGCAAAAGTATTTACTCTAGAATCCAAGTCCCACATAGTTACTTTAGTCTTCAAGGTCATTTTGTCCAAAGCCTGAAAACTTCTTTTATCATTTCAATCTAATATCTATTACTCCCTTTTTTCCATTTTTTATGGTATTTGTTCCTCTTTAGTCTTTTCCAAAAGGAATTAACACAAGCTATAGTTGGAAACTCTTTTAACTTTAAACTTAACATTTTCTCTTGATTGATATGTTCTTGTAACCAAATGTCATGACATGTTTAAGATAACAAGTTCTAAGGGTATTTCAGCATGTGCAAAAAGTTTTCTTTCTTTCTTTGACCCAGTCCAATCACGCACTGTCATACAAAATGAACAGAGGGAGCATGTAAAATCATGTCAAGGCAGAAACAGCAGTACATTGTTAAGGATGAGATAGTTGAACAATAACAACTACGCCTTTGTCCCAAACAAGTTGGGGTCAGCATCAGTAAATTGTTAAATAAGGATGTGATAGCAGAGCACCATGAAAAATATAAAATTAGAAAAAGAAAAAGAACCTGGCTAGAAATGCCTCCAATCGTTGATTGTACAGCTTCCACACATCAGGACCATGCTTTGACATTAGATCCAGATTTTCTAGCCTATAGAATATCAAGGTTAACTTTTGGTTACAGAAACAATAAGCACAGTTATGCACAACAAAAAAGGGGAATTTTTTTAACCATAATATATCGAAGGCATGAATATTTCAGTAGCAAAGTACTAGAGGCCTCCATATACAGGTAGGACATTGTGATGTAAAAAGAATTTTTCCTGATTAACAAAAGCTAAGTAAAAAACTTTGGTAACAAAGTGACACAAAATTCACATATCTTCTGTTAGGATATGACCTGCTGAAGCTGATAGTATATACAAGTTCTCCAGAATCCTATTTCATTGAAATATATACAAACACACTCCCCAACACGTGACAAATAGTACAATGTTTCCCCACACGTCGTGCAGGCTTTTGGATTTGACATAGAAGCCAAAACAAACACAGTGCTTTTTATTCAGAAGTTATTTGGAAAATGCATTATGTAATCACCATATATTAGCTATTCCTTTGAAGAAGTACTCTTTTATTATGCTTCACTGCAACATCTATTTTATTAAACCTTGTAGCCTTTACAGACTTCATTTCTTTTGCATTTAAAGATAATTGAGGAACTGATACAAAAAGTTTCTTCCTACCAGTAAAGGTTATTAACTATCATGTGCCATATCTAGATTTTACACATATATACTAATTGTTGGACAAATACTTTGATTATAGAAAAAGAGAGCTTAAACTGAGAACCATGAGTATATAATTAGCAAAGGGAACTATCACAAATACTACCTCTAGTTTCACCACTGGATACAGGTAGCCTACCTGACTACTTGATGCTGCAGTAAACGCTGAGCTTTTTGAAGCGATTGCTTCCATGCAGTTTCATCATTGCGTTTGTTCACAGGCGGCACCTCAAGTCCATATCGTGAAGTATCTATTTGTACTGGAGGTTTTCCAGCTCTCACCCGCTCATATTCCCTCGCAAGCATAGGATGATTCTAAAACAAATTCATTCATTAGACTAGCAAAAAACATTGCCTCATCAAGCAGTTACCAAATCAACACAATTCACCAGAAAGTAGCAATTTTAATCCTTCAATAAAGCTAATTCTTATAGAAATTAATGGATACTTCAAAAAATGGAACCCTAGAATTCACATAGAAAATAGTTGAAGAGCAGAAGTATTGGCAAGTATAGATTGAAACCTCGAAGTTGAATTTACGAAGAGGAGGGAGGTTTTTGAGGAAATCGGAAGGTTTTTTGGAGCTGCGGCGCATCTCCTCTTCGACCAAACGGTCCACCTCTTCTTTCACGTTGGGATCACCGTAGTCGTCATCAATGTACGGCAAAGCATCTATCACTTCTGCACTACTAGACACCGCCGGACGATACTCCGGCGGGGCCTCTAGCATCAAAATGTCGCCGTCTTTTGTCGCCATTATTGCTCGGACCTTCTTACCGATGTGTAATAAGCCAGCAGCGAGTATACAGCCCTGACTGAGGAGGGAGTAATGTTTATTACTTTTTCATTTTATAGGTTATTCTTCCTCTTCCCATTTTACCCTTTTAAATATCCCAAGTCCCCCAATAGCGCATTTTTTTTCTTTCATCTTTTCGGTCCTTTCATTTATTTTTACTTATCGATAAATAAATCTCTCTTAATTGCTTAACACAACTATTTTGGTACAAGTGTTTATAGTATACATAACAACTAGTAAAAGGAACTGAGTCAGTACTAAATATTATTCCCTCCTTTTTTTAAAAGAATAATCTTTTTTTCTTTTTAGCCTGTTTTAAAAAGAATGATCTTTCTTTTTTTGGTAACATTTTAATTTCAGTTTTCCACGTGGCATGTTTAAGACCACAAAATTAAAGGACAATTTTATACATTTGACATAACTTTAATTTATGACCACAAGATTCAAAAGTCTTCTTTATTTTCTTAAACTTCGTGTCAAGTCAAACTAGACCATTCTTTGTGAAACGGAGGGAGTAGTTAATATGGATATTATGAAATAATAGTTATATCAATTATTATTTTCTTAATGAGCGTGTTAAATTCAAATATGATAAGTAAATAATAGTGAATGGAATCATTCTCATATTACGTTGTTCAAAGAAGATGAAAAAATCACGCTATATAAAGTGAAATGAGTAGCAAGAATTTATATGATCCATTGTATAAAAGAATAGTAATTGGCATATAAGTCACTTCCAAATGAAAGTATAGATTAGCTAAACGCTATAATTACACCTCTTAATCATTTCAATTGCACTATTTCAGTTCTTACAATTTAAAAGTAAGTATATGTTGCTTTCTTAATTGATAACATAAGTATGTTGAATATCTCGGCATCTATTCGTCTAAGATTATTGAACAATAAAACTAAAATAAACTACTACGTATAGCTGCTAGGTGCCTAATACCTTGTCGCAAAACATAAAGATTGGAACAATAATCTTAGAAAATATAAAAATTCAACATCATTAATTTCGCCGTCACTACTGTTGTTGATGTAAATATAAAAGGGACAATAATAACGATTAAACAAAGAGATTAGGCAGACGCACTTTATGATAGAAATGAGACACGGAAAGTATTCCTCAAAATCATGTGAAACCACGTCTTCTTAGTAGTAGTATTTCTTTAAATTTCGTGTTTAGTCAAACTATTCTGAAACCGGAGGAAACTATTACTATATATAAAAAGGCTCCTCCCTCCCTCTGACTAGCTACTTGAGAAAGCAGAGGAGTGAAGGAAACTGTTCTGTCCAACCCAAGGTGGGTTATTGGGACTGATCTTTGCTGCTGAATCATTGGCTCATGAGCACGTCAAAGAAGATGAATAACATCTTCAGACATGTTCTTGCTCCAATGATGCAGGAGCTGAGCTCGGTTTTTCACCGCCTTTTCTTGGACTGAAGGGTTCCCTTCCCTTCTCTCTAGGCACAGTAAAAATCACCATCAACTCATCATATGAATGACCAATCAAATCATCAGAAGGAGGTACTTAAACAATCTTTATGATGTACGTATCAATCAGGTTCCAATATCCTCAAAACAAAGGTACACTTACAAGGACCGATCTTTATTAACATGTACTAATCTCAACTCTCAAGTATATAAACAAAAGCACAAGTCAATACACACATAGACAATCAATCAAGCAAAAGAATACAACAAAGCTGGGAAAAACAAAATTGCACGCTTTGAAAGAAGCTTTAAGCTATTAAATTCAGCTGATGAAATAATCAGTCTGCGTGATAAATTTAATACTTCTAAGCAACACTGTGGTGACAGGTATGAAACTTCACCAGAAAATCTTCAGTTTTCTTATTTTTGGCCAAATTTTAATCCTTGAAGGAGCTAACAAAATGTTATATGTAATCTTTTACATCCACGCCTACACTGAAGCTACACAAGAATACAACATGCTCCTACACTATGAAGCTGGTGTGCTTGCATATAACAAGGTGAAGAACATTTCTACTTCTGGCATGTTTTGGACAATTTGGATGTACCTGTCCCTATTGGGTTCTTCAAGCAGGATACGACTCATATGAGCAAGTCGTGGTAGAAGTTTAGCTAATGGAATACCTAACATTAAATTGGTTTCTCCACAGAGGACCTTTATGTCTTCCATCATCACATCCACCGCTGTTTTAAGTGACATATCCAGAATATTCTCAAATTCGGAGCTGCAAAACAAAAGGATAAGTAATCAACCAACAGATTTGCCAAAGGAATTAATATGAGAAACAAATACCTGAAAGTTTGTCAATATTGAATGATGTCAGGCATCAATGCAGAGGTAAAGAATGAAGGCATTTTGCTTAATCTGCTGCGTTCAGTTCTAAACTTATCTTTACAAGTAACACAGCAGTCAGCTCCTTTTATCTTTTTTGCATTTTTAATCTATATTCCCTCTTCTATTTTTTGGTGGGGGTGGGGAGTTTAGTCACTTTCCTTGTAAAGGTGAAAATAGTTCTATTATGTGCTCCAAAGCAACAAAAGATGTCAAAAATTGGGTTTTCAGCTTGATATCGAGAAAATCTCAATGTGCACATAGTTGTTTTCACATTCCAGATTAATATTCCCCTAGTGCCTCAACCTTTATAAAAATTTGTTTCTCAATATAGTAAAGAACTAGTACCAAGCTGAATCTTTATTTGCAGCACGATGGGAAAAGCAAACAAAAGTACCTTGACAAAACGGCCTGTGCCTCCAGCATAAGTTGTTCAAATTTGGATGCAGGCGAAGGTTCTGTACTATCACTGCTAGAGGTAGCAGCAGAGTTATATAGTTTAGAGGGCTCTGGCATCAAAAAGCCCATCCAGTGATGAGGGCTTCCCATGCTCAGAAAGGTGGCCAATATCTGCAGAATGGTATCATGAAGTACAGTTGTGTTGAAGAAATCTTTCAACTGTTTTCTGCAAACCAAAAGATCAGTAATTTTGGTAAGACACATTTTGGCAAGATATAGCTAATTTCAAATACAAATTATAAAATATGCAATCCTATGGTTTATGAAGGTCAATCGCCTGCAATCCATCCACTACATATGTTCAACCCCAAGAGGAAAATGTTCCAACACATTGCGCCTTCCAAATAGCATGTGATTTTGTACCACACATCGATTTAGAGACATTTTCTTAGTGAACACCCACCGGCCCTGCATGGTCCTCTGTAATATCTGTTATATGACCTAGGATTGCATGGGCATGATTTCTTTGTTCCTGGGGCTTCATATGCAGGTTAAATGTTTGATTTACCCCGTACACTGACAGGGGATGATTTGACCCTTCTCATTGTCCATTGGATTAGGAGGTTGGCAGTAAATAATCACATTTTGATAGCTCAAAACACTCCTTGCACAATAGATAGTGTTTTTATGTCGATTGGCTTCCAACTAGACATCCTTTATATGCAGCTATAAAAGAAAAAAAGAGAGTGGTGCATCTAACTTCTACCGCCTTACATGGTAAAACTACAAAAAGAAACATAATGCAGAAGAACAAGCTATCTGATCTACTGTTTGCCAGATGATTCAGGATGTGGTTCCCAGATCGTAAAATTTAGGTATTTTGAATCTGTCGTCAATCTCTCATTTCTCTCTACCTAAGCTCTCATTTCTCTCTACCTAAGTGTGCGTGTGTACATATTAATTTAAAAATTTAAAAGAACTTCGTTACGGTTTGATGGAAATTCTATGCATTTAAACACACATGGGTTTGATTCTTCAAACTCTCGCAAGCAATTGTTCTGGAGTTGAGCTGTTTTGTTCCAAAGTTTTTTACCTTTTGACTTTCTCTTTCGTTTCCTTTTTTTCCACAAACCCCAGGTGTATTATCCCTTTCACCCTTGACCTTTTTGTTAATGCACAACAAACGCTCAAACTTGGCCTCAGCTGCAAGTAAACACTCTAACTTTGAGACTGCACATCTAGACACCTAAACTCGGTCTAAACTGGCAACTAACAA
>JAJOOO010006836.1:0-12772 GCA_029582685.1 Solanum piurae | reverse complement strand
ATGAACCCTTTCAACAGATAATATATGTCATATATATAAGATCATAGTATATCTATCATTAATTTATATTTATATAACGATAAAATATAATTATAATAGAATAAGAAATATTTTCATTTTTATTTTTTTCTTGAATTGATGAAGTAAGATAAACATTTGCTAATTTAAAAAAATATTATTACAAATAGAATATGTTGAAAAGAAAATAAATAATATCTTTATTTAAAAAAATGAGCATTTTTTACCCAAAATAACAATAAGGGCATTTTTGGACCAAAGTATTGACGGAAAGGGCATTTTTGGACCAAACTACAAACGGAGGACATTTTTATTCCTTTCGCATAGTTTAAGGGCATTTTTGACCCTTTTCCCTTCTTTCTATTATAAATTTCTGGGTGATTATATTTGTGCAACTCCGAACTTCCCATCACGAGTGCACTGTTTGAAAAAACTGTAAAACTTTGGAAAGTAACCGGCCCTTAATGATTTGGGCGGAAACTCTTTATAATTTATTTATATGCTGAATTTTGATTCATTTGTGAAACAAGTATAGTTGTAGCTTTCTCATGATATGGCAAACAGAGTGTACTCTTTCACTGCTGACTCACCATTATCGGACCCTTTTCAGAACTTGCGCTAGATGTTCAGCTTTGGATGTTGGTAAGAAGCTCCATGCTTCCATAGTCACCACAGGTCTCGTAACTTTTCAAAATACATTTCTCCGTAATGCCATTCTGCACATGTATGCGTCATGTGGGTCAGTTACCTCTGCACGTAAGGTGTTTGATGAAATTCCTCTTTCATACAAAGACACTGTCGACTGGACAACATTGATGGGGTGCTATGCTCGCGGGGGTTTCCCTCTTGATGCCCTCAACTTGTTTGTTCATATGAGGAAGAGTGATGTTTTGATTGATGAGTATACTATGGTGGTTGTATTCCTTGCAAGCGCCAAAATGGGGTGTGAACAGTTTGGCCTTCAGGGACATGGTTGTATGGTAAAAATGGGGTTTAGTTCGAGTATTAAAGCGTGTAATACTGTAATGGATATGTATGTGAAGTGTGGGTTAATTGATAAAACAAAAAGGATTTTTAGTGAGATGGGAGAAAAGAGTGTTGTTTCTTGGACTGTGCTTTTGGAGGGAGTGGTGAAGAGGGAAGGTTTTGAAAATGCGAGGTTGTTGTTCGATAAGATGCCTGAGAGGAATGAAGTAGCTTGGACAGTAATGATTGCAGCGTATATTGAGAATGGCTTAACGAAGGAAGCTTTTGGGCTTCTACGTGAAATGTTGTTTGAATCTGGATTTGAGTTGAATTTTGTAACATTGAGTTCGTTGTTATCAGCTTGTGCACAGTCGGGGAATGTTTTGGTGGGTAAATGGGTACACGTGTATGCTTTGAAGATGATAGAACATGAAATAGATATAGTTGTGGCAACAACCTTGATTAATATGTATGCTAAATGTGGCAGGATTGATGATGCTTTTCGAGTTTTCCTTGTGATGCCTCGAAGGAATGTGATTACATGGAATGCTATGCTTAGTGGACTGGCAATGCAGGGAAAGGGAGATATGGTGTTGGATTTGTTTGGTCAGATGATTAGAGAGGTCAAACCGGATCATGTAACATTTACAGCTATATTAAGTGCTTGTAGTCACTCAGGTTTGGTTGATCAAGGTCGACATTTTTTCTATAGCCTTGAATCGACGTATGGAATAAAGCCTTCTATAGAGCACTATTCTTGCATTGTGGATCTTTTGGGTCGGGCAGGACACCTTGAAGAAGCAGAATCCATAATAAGGGGAATGACGATTCCCCCCAATGAAGTTGTGTTGGGATCACTATTAGGCTCCTGCAGTGTCCATAAGAACCTCAAACTGGGGGAGTGCCTAATTAAAGAGCTGGTCCAAATGTATCCTGATAATACCGAGTATCATGTTTTGCTTTCAAATATGTACTCTTTAGCTGGAAAAAATGACAAGGCAAATTCTATTCGAGTAGTTCTCAGAAGCAGAGGTGTCAGAAAAATTCCTGGCATTAGTTCTATTTATGTTGGTGGTCAAATCCATTGCTTCAGTGCAGGGGATAAATTGCATCCGCAAAGTCAAGAGATATATATGATGTTGGATGAGATGATTCAAAAAATAAGATTGGCTGGTTATGCACCAGACACAACCTGCGAAAAGTTTTCAGGATCTAATGATGGAGATTATTATGGTTACGGCCAGGAGGAGAAGGAACAGGCTTTGTTCTCTCACAGCGAGAAGCTGGCTGTTTGTTTTGGACTCATAAGTACACAAGCTGGCATGCCTCTTTACATTTTCAAGAATTTAAGGATATGCCAAGATTGTCATTTGGCCATGAAGATTGTTTCCAAAGTTTACAATAGAGAAATTGTAATTAGAGATCGTAATCGCTTTCACCGTTTCAAGCTGGGTTCATGCTCTTGTTTTGACTATTGGTGACAAAACCCAAAGTGCTAAATGAAAGCCTAAAACCTATGAATAGTTTGTTAATTCAAAATCATGTTGAAAATTCTAGTTGTGGTTGATTGGGCCCTTTGAAGGACTTTTGAGTGAGGTGTAGAATGGGAAATTCTGAGAGAGGAATTATAGGATAGATAAACATATTCCTCCGGTGGGAAATGAAAATACAAGTATATACAGTGAGAATAGAGCGACAGATTCAGAAAATCGTAATGGTTCGTCTAACAGAATACTGAGATGCATGCTTGTCATAATGGCTCTGCGACTCTAATGTTTAATGGAATCAGCAAGAAAGTGCAAAGCTCAATAAAGAACGTCAGTAGTATAGATGCAAGAGATGAGTTAGAATGTAATGCTGAGTCACTGTCACAGAGAAGAGGAATATTGAGGTCTCCCCACCTTCTGCTGGTGCTGTATAAATGGAGTCAAGAAGGTAACATAATTTTCCTTGGCCTTCACTCATCATAGAACCCGGCAGCTGATGCTTTTATGGAAATCCACACCAAAAACTGTACTGATGTTGAAGACGCTGGGGAACAAACTCACAGAAGAAGCTAAAGAGGTTCTTCACACAATTCTCATTAATTAAGTTGATTTTTTACCGTGTGATTTTCATCTACTACTGATGCTGGAAACCTCTATTCATTCTTCACTTCTTTCAAGTTCTGAGGAATGCAGAAGGTGAAATTATGCTTATCATTAATAGAAAAGATAGTAGATCTTAGTGCTAGTATCCAAGTCTGTAATTTGCATAGCATGCACGGTGATCTGGGGCTGTAGCTATGGGTAATTGTTGAACATCGATTGTTTTGAATTAATGTTGGTTATCACTTTAAATTACTTTTGTGTTCTTGTTTTAGTATTTCTTGACTGGCCATCATAGAGATGAATCTCTTGTCTATTCTTAAACTCGGGAGACGCTAAGATAGATAGACCAAAGGATACAAAAAGCTTGATCTTCCATTAAATTGAGTTGATTTGTGTTTAGGAATGACGCCGGGTCGAACACCTAGCTTGGTTACGAAACATGATAAAATACAAAATGCTCGCCAATTATATATGACAGTCTATCCCTGCTCAACGATGTAGTTAGATAGCTAATTGGAGTAGGCAATTAGAGGTCGGGAGACCATAATCATAAAATCAATCCTGTAAATCAGTAATTTGATAACCGTAGTTAGTTCATGCATGAGATGTGATACATGAAACCTATACATGTTGCAACCCTGGAATTTTCCAAATCACTGTAAGTAATTTTATTATTTCATTCCTGCATTCTTAGTATATAAATAAAAATCATACACTTTTGGCACTTTTAAATAAATAATTAGATTAGTATAATTTAGTAAATAGTTAATTGACAAGTCCTTTGGATTTGATAATCCGGTTCTTTTAAGAACACTATGTTACTTGTGCGACCACGTACACTTGCGTGTGCAATTGGGAGCAACACACAGAGTATCATAGTGAGAAATATCCTCTTCCTTTTTGTGGAATCTTTACTACCATTAACCAAGGAAGGGAGGAAAATCTAGAATTTTTATCATTTTCCATGTTTCCCACTGCTTGTTTTATATTTTTCCATTTTGGCAAAAACATTCCATTTCCTACTGAGACATAATTTTTTTTGCTTCCCTACTAAACTAGATGAAAGTTAAAAAAAAATGCCAGCAATGCTGGTGTTTATCTTCATATGTATAACTAGCATTGCTATCAATTCTTTTTTCCCCTTTCCTTTTGTAAGTTAGCCATAATCTGATTTATGGGAACCAATGTGGAAATGTTCAAAGTCTTTTTAAAATGAATCAAACTGTGAACAATTGAAGATAGTAAATATGCTCGCACTTTTTTCTTATCTCATATGGTAGTGTAAATAAGTGCTACTTTGGAATCATGGAGAGGAAGGATTGCATAAAGTTTGTGATGAAACAAGATAAATTGCATATTTGTGTATTCATTGGATCATTTTGGTTCGTGATTGCATTGAAGACATACAATAAGCTCCAGACATGAACTTTTCAAACCAAAAAAAAAAAAAGAGAAGGAAAAAAATCAGTTCCAGATATGTCATTTGATTTATGTCCAAAGGGATGTGCAAATATGGGTAATTCTCTAGCCTATTGAGATTTGTCTGTCCATTTCATTTTGAAAATCTTACACTTCATGTTGACTTGTTTATAAGCTGGAAACTATGTGCTTGAAAGTTCTCTTTCAAATATTTTGGTTTACATCTCCATTAGCAATTATTCTCTGGCATTCATTCACATTCTCAAGTCTTAAAAACCTCTTAACAAACAGAAGTTCTAAGGGGATATTTTACGCCCGAAGGTTGTTTCTTTCTTGTATTTCACTTGCTTCAAACCATCAATTTGGCAGATATATACATTTTGAGAGGATATTGCAGATCACGAAATACTAACACACATACAATAAGAGAATTAGGAAATAACAAAAGGAGTTTCAATATGTGTGTCCACCAAAACGTCTGTGTCTTTCCTGAAAGGAAAGTATGGCCTCCTTGAAAGCTTCTTCTCCAAAATCAGGAAACAGCGTCTTTGTAAAGTACAATTCAGAGTAAGCTAGCTCCCACAATAAGAAGTTACTGAGCCTCTGTTCTCCCCCAGTTCTTATGACTAAATCAGGTGTTTTAGCACACTTGGTAGCGAGTTCTTGCTCAAATAATTTGTTGTTGATATCCTCTAAATTTATAAGACCATCCTTCACTTTACTGGCAATGCTCTTGGTTGCTTGTAACATGTCATATTTTCCTCCATAGTTTAGTGCCATCGTAAGATGAAGTCCTTCATTGCCTTTGGTCGCCTCTTCTGTTAACTCTATGCCTTTCTGTAATTTTATCGGAAGTCTGGATCTACCTCCAATAACAGACACCCGTACTCCAAACCTGATAGTTTAAACTAATGAGAAAATGGAAAGCACTACTCTTTCTGTCTCATATATACAAGTAAGTACCTCATAAATTCTTCAAAGAACTGTTCAAACATTTTCATCAAAAAATCAACCTCTTCCTGCACAAAGTGCAAATTGTTACTAGCTAGTCACACAAATTAAATACTTAATAGTAAAAGTTTTAAACTCGGCTACTCCACATAAATTGGGACAAAGGAAGTAGTATACCTTAGAACGATTCCAGTTTTCAGTAGAGAAAGCAAAAGCAGTGATAACTTGTATTCCAAGTTTGGTAGAAACATTACAAATATTCTTAAGATTAGGAGTAAGAAATTTGTGACCCTCTTGCACAGGTAATCCTCTAGCTTTAGCCCATCTTCTGTTCCCATCCATTATTATAGCGACGTGTTTAGGGGTAAATTCTGGATGAACTAATTGATCATCATGCCTCAAACTCTTGGAGAAATGAAAACGACGATCCAAATTATATGATACTGGGAAGAACTGGGCTTGAGGCAGTACTAACAAGGAACTCATTTAATTTTCACTAATCTTTGTTTGTACATGGGTGTTGGCGGGTACAGATGCACCAAATAAATAGGCATATGATGTGAGATTTTAAAAAATATATTGTTAATCTGTCTAATAGAAAATGTCATATTTTTATAATTGAAAACAATTTTATTTCAAAATATGTTTATAAAGTTATCACATTATAGATTGCATTAAAATTAACAACACAATTCTTTTAGGAAAAATTATATATAATAGCAAACTATTAATTTAAATTAAATGCTATAAATATACTTTGATTTAATTATACCCTATATCGCCCCCAAGGCCTAGCTCGAGTGGCAAAAGGTGGAGGATTTGTGGCTTAGGTCGCAGGTTCAAGCCCCACACCATGCAAAGCGAAGCCCGGTATTTAAGTGGAGAAGGGTAGAGGGGCGGGCCCATTATCCACCGAGTTTAGAAGGCTGTGATTGGTCCAAAGGGAGGGTCACAGACGGATTTCTCGGTTATCAAAAAAAATTATACCCTATATCAAACTATTGTTATTTTCGCCACTCTCCCTGGTGGAATCTCGCTCGCCACTCTCGTTTGGTGGCAGTCTCACTCGCCTCTCTCACTTTTATACAAATACAAATGTATAAAATGTGTTTGTGTTTGTATAAAGCGAGAGAAAATTGTATATATACATATATTTTCGTTCCCCTCTCTCCCCTCTCCCAGATCTTGCTCGCCACTCTCCCAAATCTCACTCGCCACCCTCGCCTCTCTCGCTTATACAAACATAAACGAAATGTATAAATTGTGTTTCTGTTTGTACAAAGCGAGAGAAAATTGTATATACACATCCAAATACATATATCTTCGTCCTATACACTTATAATTATACAATACAAATATTTTCCAGCCCAGTTTTCTTTTGCCTTTCTCTCTTTCTCGTTTTATACATACACAGATTATACAATTGATCTTTTGTATACTTGTATACAACTGCTTTCTTTTGTATATGTATAGTGAATTATACAACTGCTTTCTTTTGTATATGTATAACGAATTATACAACTGTTTTTTTTTTGTATATGTATAGCGAATTATGCATATATATGTTTGATATGGAGCGCAATTATGCAAACTTTGATATAACATACAAATATGAATTTTGTGTTTGCTATGTGAAAGTTGCTCATTCTTTTATGTTTCATTATAGAACGACTTTAATTAAGAGAATAATAATTGATCTATGACTATTTTACTATACTAATCATATTAATTAATATTTAATATTTGGTCTTAGAAAATAATTTGAAAAATAAGTAACTAATAGAAAAAAATAAATTTAAAGGGTATAAATGCCGATTGATCAATATTTTGATCAACCAATATTTTGATCAAACACTTTTGGCACTCTTAAATAAATAATTAGACTAATATAATTTAGTAAATAGTTAATTGACAAGTCATTTAATTCGATAATTCGATTCTTTTAAGAGTCACTATACCACGTACACTTGCGTGTGCAATTGGAGCAACACACAGAGTATCATAGTGAGAAATATCCTCTTCCTTTTTGCTTGTTGAATCTTTACTACCATTAACCAAGGAAGGGAGGAAAAAATTCTGTCCATCATCAATTACAATAGGGAGGAAAATCTAGAATTTTTATCATTTTCCATGTTTCCCACTGCTTGTTTTATATTTTCCCATTTTTGCTAAAATATTCCATTTCCTGCTGAGACATAATTTTTTTTGCTTCCCTACTAAACTAGATGAAAGTTATAAAAAAAAAACCCAGCAATGCTGGTGTTTATGCCAAATCTTCATATGTATAACTAGCATTGCTATCAATATTTGACAACTCAACAAGATATTTTTTATTTTATTTTTTTATAACAGAGAAATCCGTCTGTCACCCGCCCTTTGGACCAATCACAGCCTTCTAAACTCGGTGGATAATGGGCCCACCCCTCTACCCTTCTCCACTTAAATATTGGGCTTCGTTTTGCATGGTGTGGGGCTTGAACCTGCGACCTAAGCCACAAATCCTCCACCTTTTGCCACTTGAGCTAGGCCTTGGAGGCTGAAAGGTTCTAAGTGAAAGAGAAATGAATATCATCATGTGCTTCAATTTTTGACAACTCAACAAGATATTTTTTAATTTTTTAATAACCGAGAAATCCGTCTGTGATCCGCCCTTTGGACCAATCACAGTCTTCTAAACTCGGTGGATAATGGGCCCACCCCTCTACCCTTCTCCACTTAAATATCGGGCTTCGTTTTGCATGGTATGGACTAGAACCTGCGACCTAAGCCTCAAATCCTCCACCTTTTGCCAATTGAGCTAGGCCTTGGGGGCTGAAAGGTTCTAAGTGAAAGAGAAATGAATATGACCATGTGCTTCAATTTTTTGACAAATCAACAAGATATTTTTTTTTATAACCAAGAATTTCGTCTGTGACCCGCACTTTGGACCAATCACAGCCTTCTAAACTCGGTGGATAAAGGGCCCACCCCTCTACTCTTCTCCACTTAAATATCGGGCTTCGCTTTGCATGGTGTGGGGCTTGAACCTGCGACCTAAGCCACAAATCCTCCACATTTTGCCACTTGAGCTAGGCCTTGGGGGCTGAAAGGTTCTAAGTGAAAGAGAAATGAATATGACCATGTGCTTCAATTTTTGACAAATCAACAAGATATTTTTTTATAACCGAGAAATTCATCTGTGACCCGCCCTTTGGACCAATCACAACCTTCTAAATTCGGTGGATAATGGGCTTACCCCACTACCCTTCTCCACTTAAATATCGGGCTTCGCTTTGCATGGTGTGGGGCTTGAACCTGCGACCTAAGCCACAAATTCTCCACCTTTTGCCACTTGAGCTAGGCCTTGGGCGCTGAAAGGTTATAAGTGAAAGAGAAATGAATATGACCATGTGCTTCAATTTTTGACAAATCAACAAGATATTGTTTTTATAACCGAGAAATTAGTATGTGACCCGCCCTTTGGACCAATCACAGCCTTCTAAACTCGTTGGATAATGGGCCCACCCATCTACCCTTTTCCACTTAAATACCAGGCTTCGCTTTGCATTGTATGGGGATTGAACATGCGACCTAACCCACAAATCCTCCACATTTTGCCACTTGAGCTAGGCGTTGGGGGCTGAAAGGTTCTAAATGAAAGAGAAATGAATATCACCATGTGCTTCAATTTTTGACAACTCAACAAGATTTTTTTTTTATAACTGAGAAATTCGTCTGTGACCCGCCCTTTGGACCAATCACAACCTTCTAAATTCGGTGGATAATGGGCTCACCCCACTACCCTTCTCCACTTAAATATCGAGCTTCGCTTTGCATGGTGTGGGGCTTGAACCTGCAACCTAAGCCACAAATTCTCCACCTTTTGCCACTTGAGCTAGGCCTTGGGCGCTGAAAGGTTCTAAGTGAAAGAGAAATGAATATGACCATGTGCTTCAATTTTTGAAAAATCAATAAGATATTTTTTTTATAACCGAGAAATTCGTCTGTGACCAGCCCTTTGGACCAATCACAACCTTCTAATCTCGGTGGATAATGGGCCCACCCCTCTACCGTTCTCCACTAAATATCGGGCATCGCTTTGCACGGTACGGAAATTGAACCTGCGACCTAAGCCATAAATCCTCCACCTTTTCCCACTTGAGCTAGGCCTTGGGGGCTGAAAGGTTCTAAGTGAAAGAGAAATGAATAACACCACGTGCTTCAATTTTTGACAACTTAAAAAGATATTTTTTTTATAACCGAGAAATCCGTCTGTGACCCCCCCTTTGGACCAATCACAGCCTTCTAAACTCGGTGGATAATGGGCCCACCCCTCTACTCTTCTCCACTTAAATACCGGGCTTCGCTTTGCATGGTGTGGGGTTTGAACCTGCGACCTAAGCCACTAATCCTCCACCTTTTGCCACTTGAGCTAGGCCTTGGGCGCTAAAAGGTTCAAATTGAAAGAGAAATGAATATGACCATGTGCTTCAATTTTTTGACAAATCAACAAGATATTTTTTTATAACCGAGAAATCCGTATGTGACCCGCCCTTTGGACCAATCACAACCTTCTAACCTCGGTGGATAATGGGCCCACCCCTCTATCCTTCTCCACTTAAATACCGGGTTTCGTTTTGCATGGTGTGGGCTTGAACCTGCGACCTAAGCCACAAATCCTCCACATTTTGCCACTTGAGCTAGGCCTTTGGGGCTGAAAGGTTCTAAGTGAAAGAGAAATGAATATGACCATGTGCTTCAATTCTTGACAAATCAACAAGATATTTTTTTTATAACCGAGAAATTCGTCTGTGACCCACCCTTTGAACCAATCACAGCCTTCTAAACTAGGTGGATAATGGGCCCACCCCTCTACCCTTCTCTACTTAAGTACCAAGCTTCACTTTGCATGGTATGGGGCTTGAACCTGCGACCTAAGCCTCAAATCCTCCACCTTTTGCCACTTGAGCTAGGCCTTGGGGGCTGAAAGGTTCTAAGTGAAAGAGAAATGAATATGACCATGTGCTTCAATTTTTTGACAAATCAACAAGATATTTGTTTTATATAACCGAGTGACCCGCCCTTCAGACCAATCATAGCCTTGTAAACTCGGTGGATGATGGGCCCATCCCTTTACCCTTCTCCACTTAAATACCGGGCTTCGCTTTGCATGGTATGAGGCTTGAACCTGCGACCTAAGCCACAAATCCTCAACCTTTTGCCACTTGAGCTAGGCCTTGGGGGTTGAAAGGTTCTAAGTGAAAGAGAAAAGAATATGACCATGTGCTTCAATTTTTGACAACTTAACAAGATATGTTAGATCTCCTTAATTTGTTGTATTATCTCTAAGTTTAGTTAGATCCACGAAATAAAAAATTAAAACCACACATTTGTATATTCTCTAATATCACACATAAATAACCTCAATTGATATTATTATTTATTATTTAAATAAATTAATAATAATTTCAATACATGGCGTTTACGTGTGATAAGAGACTAAACAAATGTGTATGTGCAGAAACTCAACTAGAATTTAGAATTATTTTAGTTCAAACTTACCATCAAACTTATAATCATACATATATTTAAGAAATATCCTAATACAAATACATAATAAAAATAAAAATTATTGAGTCCGTCTAAATTTTAAGAGCTATATTTGTCAATATGTTTAACGTATACAATTCTATAATCTTAGTACAATGCATTTAGATCTGAAGAGTATGGGACAACTCTTTTAGAATGTTTTAAACTAAAAGAGGAGCAAATGAGAGAAAGAATTTTTTTTTAATTATAACCCCTTTGTATAAATTCTAAAATAGTTGTCAAACCTATAAAGTTACGAACTTCATAATATTAACCTTACAAGATTAATGAGTTTTCTCAAACCTACTAAAAATGTGGCATAATTAAAATTCACAGAAATCGAGACACAAAGCAACAGAAGATATAAGAAGCCGACATTTTATTAACCACTCAAGAGTTTGAAGTGCCTGTCGACATGTTTTTCGGACACATTTTAAAAAATATTTTGTTAATCTGTCTAATAGAAAATGTCATATTTTTATAATTGAAAATAGTTTTATTTAAAAATATGTTTATAAAGTTATCGCATTATAGATTGCATTTAAATTAACAACACAATTTTTTTATGTTTCATTATAGAATGGCTTTAATTAAGAGAATAATAATTGATCTATGACTATTTTACTATACTAATCATATTAATTAATGTTTAATATTTGGTCTTAGAAAATAATTTGAAAAATAAGTAACTAATAAAAAAATAAAATTTAAAGGGTATAAAAGCCGATTGATCAATATTTAAAAGATATTTTGATCAACCAATATTTATATTAGTGTTCTAATAATTAATTCTACTATATTAGAAGAACGGGTATCAACATGTCTGTTAGTTGACAATAAAATTTAAGTTGGGGATATTTTGGTAATACTCTCTTGTGCTACGTGTCATTTCTATTGTTCTCAATAACCTGCATCAACTACTCCCTCCGTTTAAAAAAGAATGATTTTCTTTCCTTTTTAGTCTGTTTTAAAAAGAACGACCTCTTTCTTTTTTTGGTAACTGTTTCAAAAAGAATACTCTATTCATAAGGTCCATGAACGCTGCAGGCACATTAGTTAAATCGAACGACATGACCAGAAACTCATAATGACCATAACGGGTCTTGAAAGCTATCTTTGGAATATCACATTCCATTACCCTCAACTAATGGTAGCCTGATCAAAGATCTATCTTGGAAAAACAAGTAGCACCCTAAAGTTGATCGAAGCGATCATCAATTCTCTGAAGAGGATACTTATTCTTGATAGTAACCTTGTTCAACTGACGGTAATTTATACACATTCTAAGAGAACCATCTTTCTTCCTCACAAACAAGACCGGAGCGCCCCAAAGTGAGACACTTGGTCGAATAAAACCTTTCTATAAGAGATCTTTCAACTGCTATTTGAACTCTGCTGGTGCCATTCTATATGGCGGGATATATATATATAGGACGAGTATCAGGAAAAATATTTATATCGAAGTCTATTTCTCTCTCAGGAGGGACTCCGGAAAGATCATCTGGAAAGACTTCTGAAAACTCTTTTACTACTGGAACTAACTGAATAGGAGGTATATCAATACTAGAGTCATTAAATCGGACTAAGTGATATACACACCCCTTGGAAACTAACTTTCTTGCCTTAAGGTACGAAATAAAACGACCCTTAGGCACTACTAAACTACTCTTCCACTCTATAACTAACTTCATGCATGTTATGCCTCAGTTGATTGTAGAACTCGAGTTGTCAAGTTCCAGTTCCCTAATATTAGGGAACTG
>JAJOOO010006835.1:0-25202 GCA_029582685.1 Solanum piurae | reverse complement strand
AGGTAAATATGATTGACAGGCTTAAATGATCGCAATGGAACCAGTTGAGCTAAAGGAATCTCCAACTCCACACCATCACTTTATAAGAACTTCAAAAATTTTGGAATAAAATGGAAACTAGCAAAATTTTGATCTTTCCCTTTGGATGAGTGGAAGGCTAAGAAAAACTGAGAACTGGTATGTCAAACTCCATACAAAATTTAGTTTACCTGTAGCTGTAGCACGACATTATCTCCTTCGTAAGTACAGGCAGGGACATAAACGGCAAATAATTCTGGAAGCCCACTGCTACAAAGATAACCATGACCTCCACATAACTTTCGGCATTCTTCAATTCCATCCTGGAATGAAATGCAATCACACAAGAAGCATGTTATGTTAAATGATATGATATCGGATACAATCAGCACTTAGAGAATTGCTTTTCCTCCATTTTATAACGTAATAGTTCTTTCTTGAAGCTAAAGAGGAGCAGGTCCAAATTTGACTATTTATAAGCAGTACAAGACACCATTGCAGAAAACCTAATTGCTAATCTCTTATCCTAATACAAATGAAGATTATTTAGGAGACTACATTGTAGCAGACAAATCAATCATAGCAGAACCTTAACCTGCCAAACGGTACCAGTTGTAAGAACAAAACTCTTAAGACTAGCAAAACTTAATGATGTGGCTAGCCATATATTTTTCTGATTAGGCTTTCTGCACGCATATTATAAAATTTTACTTTTTACAGAAATTGACGTCTATGTTGTTAGGTATATGGATGACTCATGTAAAAAACTTAGAATGATAACCCAAAAACCCCAGACAAGGATGACAGCATCCATGACTGGTTGTAAAAGGGAAAGAAAGTAGGTCGGTGAACAATCAAAGTTGTTGTCAGCACTTACAGCAGTGGCACTGGTGGTCAAAGACTTCAATCCTGCGGTACATGCATGTGCCTCAGGCAATGTTGAGAAGTCATTTGCTGCAAGTCTTTGGGTAACATCAGTGTACAACCATTTCAGCCACTCACCAACAAATCTGAAGGCATATGCAGAAGCCAACAAGGGGAAGAGCCTGTTTTGCTGAGTTTTGTAGTCAATCACCTGCACAAAGCATGCGCCATGCAGTAGGAGCATTAATCACAACTCTTAAGATTGATAAGCAATGACGATGTGCAGCCACCTGACAATATTAACTTGACTGGGAAAAACATAAATCTATGATGTTGAGCTAAGTACTATGGAATACATGGAAAACAGATTTTGTACTATTGAGGTGCCAAAAACTTCATCAAGCTCAGTCAGCAGAGAAATTCTTTTCTCGGAGTCACATAGGACTAATGAATGTGAGTTACTTAAGCCATAACATTCCTAGGCACTGCAGTAGTCTGCAATGTCCAAAAATGTTGGGGCAGATCAATTGGCTTTGCTGGGAGTTGTTTTGGTAAAAATATCACATGTGCAATGATTTACATCAGCCTAAAGATGTAACACCTCATACCTTCGGGCTATGGTTTGAACCATTCGTCGATCAGAATTCTGCTTCTAAAGAGCACGGACAGAAAATTTCGCCGAGATGTGACCGCATCCCATACTTGTGGGTCACATCTCACACCACATATCAATCAAAATGGCCGGGATTTAACTATTTGTATTTACTCAGATACTTTCATGAGCACTTGAATCATTTAAATTGTGTTACTTAAAGAATGTTTTATGTCAAAAGTTCACTTACGTTTCCCCTAATGAACTGATTTGTGATGAAAGATGAAAATGTCAAGGTCAGTTTTATGATGAGAATCTTTTAATTCCTTCCATGCTTATTATGATTCTTTGGCTATCCTTTCAGTCCATGTACCTCTATTATGTTTCATTCTGTCATATTACATAATACATACAGTGCAATTCCATATGTATTTACTCCCCTTTCGCCAGGGGTGCTGCATTTTAAAAAAATGCAGACTCAGGTACTCAGACAGAAGATCAAGCAACACGTTAAGTTCCTACATTCAGCTATCTAGTGAGCCCCACTTTACTTTGGGGCATAGTCTCTATTTACAGCACAGTATGTTCAGTTTAAGGTATGTCAGGGGCCTTGTCCCAGTAAACAGTTTTCAGTTATGTTAGAGGCTTCATAGATAGTTAGTTTGTATGTTTTCATGACATGTATCTTGGTTTGACCTTTGAGTCATTTATGCTCCTAATGCATTTGAGTTTTGATCCTATTTACTTCAAATGCTTTTAAATCATATTTCTGCTCATGTCTAGATGTACGCTCAATGCTCTGCCATGTTATGGGTACGGCGGGCCAACAAGGACATGGGATGCCGGTCCCGCCCAAGGTGTAGGCTCAAGGTGTGACAAAAGATATGCATAGTTTTAATTGTTTGTCATCATGTAAAAGGTCCCCTGAAAAATCTTATGTTCATTTTCCAGGTCACAGTACAGTTTAAACTGCTACGACGCGGGATCTCATTGACTATTCTAACACATAATAACATGATTATTGATAATATTCTCCCTCTTCCTCTGTCGGATTAGATTTTTCAAGAAATCACCAAGAGGCAATTGTGGAAGTCAAGGTAAATGTCTCTTTATGCCATTTAATCCAACATAGGTGGGTCTTGGGGATTTTTATAAGGGATCAATGTGCAAGTCCTTTCACTCACCCACCTCCATTATTAAGCAACGTGCAGAGATCAAAACTCACCCTCTCCACTCAAATATTGACGAGACAAGAGAATTGCCCTTGGTGTAGCTGGATTTGTGCTGGCCAACATCAGCGGAAGTGCAGCACTGATATGGAAAGTTGTATGGTATGGGTTTCACTATGGAATAAGCAAATGAATTCCATAAACCACAAAGAACCTTCCATTTTTTCTTGTGTTGAAAAGGGAAAGATCATAATTAAATCGAAAATCTTACTACACGTGCCCCTTTTTATTTGCACCAGCTAAATGCAAGGCATAAGCAAATGACAATTTTTTCAACTACTGACAGATTGCTTCCAAGATTACCTGAGTTTCTTGTCCACCATTCTGAGAGCCAAATTGTCTACGTACGGCACTGTATCTGGTTGCAATACACACAGCCCGAGACATTGCAAGGGAAGCATCTGATACAATTGATTGCCGTACATATACCATGGTCCCATAAAGAAGTTGTCGGGGAATATCAGATTGAACATATTTTCCTTCCTTTGTAACTTGTGAAACCCTGAAATATTGGAAGAAAATATAATAACTACCATGTTAATATAATATGGTAATAAGCCAAACACTTGAAATCAAAATCATTGATACAGAAGAGAGAGAGAGAGAGAGAGAGATGTGGTTCTTGGCTCGCCCATGGGATTCAGCCTAGTAACATTTAAACATTAATTTTTGTTTTATATAATTAGAGGCCAGAAATTCCAAATTTTCCTAATAGATAAATCTTATTTTTTCCCGTTCCAGGTAAACCCTGCCAGAATTGCTACTCCCAAGACTACTTAAACACAAGAAGCTGAAACTAGAGGGCTGGAAAACAAATAACTAAAAACAACTAAAACTAAAAAGTGTATAACAAGGGGCGTATCTTGGAGCCGTCATATATACACTCAAAAGGAAAAAGGAGGGGAAGAGCTATATAACTCGATAATGGAAAACTACAAACCTCATCAACATTTGATCTCTTGGAATGCGCACGTGATCAAAGGTTAACACCCCATTATCCATGGAATTGTATGCTCCATTCCCAAATTTCATTCCAATATCTCCAACAGTAACACCTGGAAGAGGTTTGTGGTCCTCCAAGCTCCGTAGTTGGACAATAAAACCTACAATATGAATAGTCAATCAAACGTAAGCATCTTCCCTGAAAGTGACATGCATTGCACCAGTTGTAACATATAAAATCATTGACTTACCATTAACCCCATAGTCTTTACCATCTGTTATAAGACGAGCATACACAACAGCATGGGTAGACACTTTACCCAATCCACCAGGCCACCACTATTAAAAAATGTAAAAAAGCTAGAGATCAGGAAAATTCTCTATATCTTGATGAATACTGTGTTAATAGAGATGATACATTCATTTCAAATAGCATATTGGATGATAAAAAAATAGCAGCAGACCAAAGATCACAGGAGGCATATCTTGCATAATAGAGTATCATATATTTTGAGCATCATTCCTCATGATGCTAAAAATCTAGAATTGTTTTGCAAAAGAAATACAGGAAAACAAGAAGTGGACCATTCTTACCTTGCTTGACGTCAATGTTGGACTATGAATGACAAATTCATCTGTTTGAGGATCAAATGTGGCAGTGGTCTCAAGGCCTTGCACATTGGACCCATGACCAAGTTCAGTTTGAGCATAACAGCCAATTATTTGCATCTTGTAAGCCAACGGCAGCCACTTTTCCTGCTGTTTATCTGTGCCCTGTCCTTTTAAGGCAGGTATAAACATTCCCTAATGAAAAAAAATGTTGGCAGGTGAACGACAATCCTTGGGTTTGAAGCAACGAAAACGGAAGGGGAAAAGACTATTGCACCAACTCTAAATTTAGTGTCTTTAGTCTTCAAGGGCATTATGCATGTAAATAACAAATGCAAAGGTAGCAGCATTGCAAATTTTAACATATGTAAAAGCAAAACGCAAAAGAAGAGGTTACCCAATGAAGATCAGTAAAAGCAGGCTCATCTACGTAACGCCTTAACATAGTGGCTTCCTCTTCTGCAGAAATGAAATTCAAGTCAATCAGCAAACAACAGAAAACTTTGATTAGATGCCTCTTTTTTGGCGGAACTCGTGAAAAGGATTAAAAAACTAAAATGAAGTCATACGAGATAGACGAAGTTCAATGATCCGTTTCCATGCATATGCTGCCTTCCTTAGAGTGTTCTTGAATAGTTCTTTCCTAGGAAGCATAGTTCTTCCCTCCTTACTGAAGCCCTATATCCCACAATGACACTCGGTAGATATTAGACATTTAAAATGGAGAAGGCGCAGAAACAAATATAATTGTCAAAACAAGACAATACCCTCTTCTAAAAACTTCCCCCTCAACCCTCAAAAATGACACGCATCAAACAACATAACACCCTCCTGCTCGGTTCAATTTTACTTCTGAAACCAAGTCATTATAAATTTATGCCAGTAAGAAGTCTTTGATCAACTTTCAACCCCAAAATGATCACCAGCTAAATTGCAATTCACAGACACCAATGGTCCGTTACGATGTACCAAAATGGAAACTCTATTTCAGATCACATTGAAAAAAAACTATTGTTTTGACCGGTACCATAGATTTCAGCATCAGAATCGTTGTTGAAACATATAACAGAAAGCATTAGACAGCCCACCCAGCCAGGCTCTCCAAACCCATAGAGGGACATGGATTTCAGTACATAAAAGGAAAAAAAAGGGAGCTGTAAGAGCGAGTACTACAGCAAAAACCTTTTACTAACCAAATCATCTTAAAAATCAATTCCATGTTAGCATTAATCAAAAACTTGTCCCAGTTCCTACCAAAAGATTCTAATCCACCTGCACTAGTTGTGTTCACGTTTTTCTTTCTTCAGATTATCAGAGCAGTTTTCACACCAAACAATGATTCATCATTCCATGTCAAAAAAATTTGGCCTACTAAATAATGTTTGATGAAAGCTCAATTCCAGAATGTGGTCAGTTTATATCAGCTAACTCACACACATTGCCGGCTGCCTAAAACTTATCAAAATCAAACCTTTTTCTCTCTTAAAACACAATGATCATAAGAAGGACTTTCTCTCCATCATCACCATAACCATGTACAAAAAAACAAAGAAAATAAAGCATCAAACGATCCAAAAAAAACAGACAAAAGAGAATCAAAATTAGTTTTTATCAGTTAAATCACACACATTACTGGCTCCCTAAAACTTTTCTAAATCAAATTTATCTTAAAACACAGTTAATGATCATAAGATGGACTTCCTCTCCGTCATCACCATATCCAATTAATTTACACACATTAATGGCTCCTAAAACTTATCAAAATCAAATCTTTTTCCCCTTAAAACACAGTTAATGATCATAAGAAGGACTCTCTCTCCATCATCACCATAACCATGTAAAAAAAATAGGAAAATAAAGCATCAAACACTCCAAGAAAAAAAAACAGATAAAAGAGAATCAAAATCAGTTTATATCAGTTAAATCACACACATTACTGGCTCCTAAAACTTTTCAAAATCAAATCTTTTTTCACTTAAAACACAGTTAATGATCATAAGAAGGACTTCCTCTCCATCATCACCATACCCAGTTAAATCACACACATTACTGGCTGCCTAAACCTTATCAAAATCAAATCTTTTTCCCCTTAAAACACAGTTAATGATCATGAATTTTCTCTCCATTATCTCCATCATCACCATATGCATGTACAAAAAACAAGAAAATAAAACATTAAACACCCAAAAAACAACAACCAAAGAAGAATAAATCATCAGCTCTAACGAACTACAAACCCAATGTACACCGGCCTTACTACTACCTCTTCTCGATAGAGAGGCTGTTTCTGAAAGACCCTCAGCAAATCATCAATTCTAAAGCTAAACAAAATCACAACAAAGCCTGATTTATATCTACCGACAGTCATTCCATACCCAAATAGGGATCAAACAAAAAATCATTAAATTGAGGATAAAATTTAAAAAAATGAAAAGGGATTTACAGGATCATTAGCAACAAGCTTAGAGATACGATCTGTAAGTTCAAAATCATGACGAGAACCAGCCCAAACAATCTTCATCTCATCCACATCAAATCCAGCTTTCTTCCTCTCATCAGCCAAGTAATCTACACCCTCCATCTCTCTTACTCTCAGATCAAAACCAAATTCCTACACAGTGAAAAAAAATCCAATCTTGGGTTGTTTTACAAATACCCAATTCGATTCTTGAAAACAAAAAAAAAAAGATAAGGATTGGACACGTTTGAGTTTTTCAAGAACGTTTTAGGTGTGTAATATTTATAGTAGTAGGTGGGTAGTTAATACTCGCAATCTGCATATTCATATTTTGACCATAATTTTGCTTACACTATTTGCAACTTTTTGTGAAAAATAAAAAAAGTTTCTCCACTTTAATATGTTCATAGTATATGTTTTTAACCAAAAAATAAAATAAATGTTTCATAGTATATTAGGAATATTATTTTAGCCTTTTTTGCTTCGTGGGGTCCGCAGTGTGAACAATCGGTTGAGCCCATCTTTTTCTATTTCCAATGCTCCTCAATATTGTTTTTTTGTTAGAGCGGAATACGTCAATAATTATTTAAATTTGTTAATAAATTTTATTTAAATATTCAAATTATAATTTATATTTTAAAATATATTATTTAAATTTATCAATAAATTTTATTTAAATATTTAGTGTTTTAAAACACAATGCATAAGACGAGGTGTTATTTTAATATACCGAATGTGGCATAAATCTCGAAGCGTTGACATAAACTCCATAAATTTTTAATATTTTATCAAGTATTGTAATTAATTTTTTTTTAGTGTAATTAGACACAAATCTGCTTCACTTAAAATGTAGATCAAAATCAATAAAACAATAATTAAGTACTACTTATCTAAAACAAACCAATTAGACTTTTTGAAAAAATTGAATAGAAATTTATAAATCAACTCTTAAAAAACGAAAAACAACGTCCAAGCATATATCTAAATTTATAGGGCTTACTCTGTCTCGAAGCTCGCCTCATAAACACCTTTAAAAATACGAATTATAATTTATTATGATTGAACATATGATAAAGTATTTTTATTAAATATTTTTAGCTAAAAATTTGAAAAAGTTTACAAATGTTCTTAACTTTAACTTAGAAATAACTGAACTTTAAAATTCTTATTTTTTTTGTGAATGAAATGATTTATAGTCACATTTATCTATATATAATAGTTGAGGAAAAAGTGTCACATGTCAGCACCACAAAAAACACATTTTTTTAAATTAATTAAAATTAATTAAATGGAAATAATTTTAAAACAATTTTAAAAATTATGGTGATGTAACTGTAAAATTGTTTTTAATTAATACACATAATTCTATAATATTAAAAACAAATTGGTAAGAAATCTATCTATATATAATAGGAGAGGAAAAAGTGTCACATGTTAGCATCACAAAAAACACATTTTTAAAATTAATTAAATGGAAATAATTTTAAAACAATTTTAAAAATTATGGTGATGTAACTGTAAAATTGTTTTTAATTAATACACATAATTCTATAATATTAAAAACAGATTGGTAAGAAAATTAATTAAAGACAGTGGATCTTCATATGGAAAATGAGATTGTTTTGTTCCTTTTTAAAAAATTAAAATATCATCTCGATCACATGCCTTGGTAAATAATATAAAGAAAAATATCTCAGTCATAAAAATTAAAAAAATCAAAAAAAAAAAAAACAGAACCACGTTCTTTCTTTCTTTATAAATAAAAAGAAAGCTCTAGCCATGACAAAATACTAATAATTAGTTTAAAATTTAAATTTCAAATAATAACTAACCTTATCCCTAAAAAACAGTTAAACTTTATAAGTCATATCTGTGAAAAAATATTTATCTTAACTATATTATCATCCACATCTTCTTAAACCAACTCTTCAAAATATATATTCAAAAATGTGTAACAACAATCACATTCAAAAAAAAAATTGATTGCACTTGAGATCATAAAAGAAAATTGAGTGGAAGTATAACAGTATATTGTATGTATTGTATGTATATATGCCTTTTTTCTTAATTATTTTATGTGAAATTATTTGATTATGGTTGAAGGGAAAGGATTACCATCATCTCCAGTGCAACGAGAAAGAAGAAGAAACTAATGATAAAGAAATGGAGGAATTCCGAAGAATTTTACAATAGTGGACCATGTACGCCATCTTTTAATATTTTTGGTACATAAATTACTGCTATGATAATTGTTTCATCGATTTAATACTTTTCATGACATCTAATATTTTCTTTTTTGATAATTTAGCCTTTTTTTGTTCATATTTATGTTAAATTCAAATGGTCTCTTTTTAAGTGATTTATTAGATTATTAGATAAATATACATATACTAAACTCAATTACCATTTAAATTTGATTGGCGTTCCTTATTTATGTTGATTTCATATTCTTTTAACGATTCAATAGGTGTTTCATTTTTAAAGAATAAAATTAATATAAATAATGATGATGATGATGATGATGAATAAAATCAATATGAATATTGGCTGAGAAGATGAAAGACTTGAGATGCCGTCATACCTTAAGGTAATTATTGATATAGTTTTTTACTTCTTTTTTTTTTAAAAAAAAAAAAAAAAAATGCACTTTCCTCATCCTCCATCCTTCGTTGATGATAATAGTTATTCTAAAAAGTTATTAAATTTTAATAATAAAAGCTATTATATACTACGGTCACTCTCTAATTTGGATGAGATTATATTTCATATAGTAATTGAAATTACATTTGTTAAATTTAAATAATGAAAGAATTTTGATTAATAAAATAAAATAAATAAAATAAAAGTATAATAAGAATTTCGTATAAGTTTGAAAGCAAGAAGTAATATATTTATCAACATAATATTAGAAGATGAGTAATAGAGAAGGACAATGATTTTTTTTAAAAAAAAACACACATGACAAATGGTTAGCACAATAACAATAGATATGAATAAGAAAATGAAAAACATATAAATACATATTTCATAACATTTAAATTTGAGATGAGAAAGTATTTTGAAAAGTATTTTGAAATATAAAAAAATCATACTATATGAATAAGCTCATGTAATTGAAATCGTACTATATAACAGTAAAAATAAAAATATTTAATCAATAAAAAAACTCTCGAGAAACATATTTTAAAATAAAAATAAAATTCAAAATTATCACGTGGATATTTCAATTTTCAAGGTAAAACTCAAATTTTTATATGTAAGAGAATTATTTCATAATCAGAGTTTAGTAATGACATTATTTGAATATAAAGAAAATAAAAAATGAAAAAGTTGGTAAAAATATCATTGAAGAAAAAGCATTAAAAAAAGAGAATTATAATGTATAAAGAAGTCATGCAATATATAATATCATGTAACTTAATTCTTAATGGATAAAGTCAAGAATAAACAAAATTATATAATGAAAGAATTTCTAGCAATACAAAAAAAAAACTTAATTTTCATATAGGAAATAAAATTATTTGAATATAATCTCAAATTCTAAATTGAAAATAATGTGTAATGAAATTTTAGCATCTTATCACATATTATATAAAAAAACACTTCGGTAGATTTTTAATAAGCAAAAATATTGAGAAAAAAAATCTTTTTATATATTTTGGATTCAAATTAATATAACTTTATTTCTATTACATGTAAAATTCTATACGAGGAAAACTATTAAACCATAGAACAAACAATATTTACAAAAATAGTATTAGGGATAATATGAAAATTGTCCAATGAATTCGCTTAAAACTAAAGTACCATAATGGTTTAATACAAAAATTTGTTATTAATAATTTTTACAATAAAGATTGTAGAACATATAATATTGTTTGTACTAAGAGCATTTCACATAAATCATATTAATTTTTTGTCGTTATCTTCTTTAAATGTATAATTTTTTTAATAATTTAATTTTTTAGTAAAATAACCGCGCATCGCACGCACGTATATTAGTAAATGTCTAAAATTTATTTTAAATCATAAATTTCAAAGATTTTTTTTAAAAAAAAAACTTGAGATGGAAGAAGTATTACTCCCTTCCATTTCATATTTATTGTTCACTTTTTCTTTTGCATGTCTCTTAAAATGTATAATAAAAATAACAATTTCATTAATTTATCCTTTAAAAACTTCTTAATTTTTTTTCCAAATTTGCTCATATTTATTTCAAAAATATAATTAATTGAAAAGGTAAAATTAAAAAAACAATTGATTATATCTTAAATTTTATAAATTAATAAATAATTCGAGATAACTATTTATAATAACATAAACAACTATAGAAGGAAGGAAGTCCTAGGTAGGTAGAACCCAGTTCAAATCGCACTCAAAACATAGTTACCAATATGAATTGTGGTGCAATGGAGAATCTATTTCACCCTTAACAAGAGGTTTTGCATTCGAGTCTTACGTATGAAAAAATTCAATTAAAAGCACCACTTCTAAATAAATTTTGTCGTATATGACTCAAATTTAATCAAGACTATGATACAGCTACAAAAACCAAATGAAAAAAAAAGTAGGCGGATCCTTCTTATGCCGTCCAACATGAAAAAAATATGCATAAACAGGAACAATGAATGGAAGCCATTCAAGAAGTGGACCAAAATATCACATCCACAACCAAATTTATGAATTCCACGTAATTCAAAACAGTAGTCAAATAATTGACAACATCAATTATTATTGTCCTTCCCATGAATAAAAGGCATATCTTAAGTCAACATATAAATAAATATAATACAAATTATGCTAAATAAAAGACTTGTTTTTCTATGTACACCGACTATGATAAATAAATGGAAGTAACAATTGGGGAAATATTTTAATCTTTATTTAGTGGAAGTGTAGATTTTTCTTTTACGTATTCCGTTTCAAGGGAGAAAAAAGAAGGAAAAAAGAATAGATTTATGGGACTTTGAAAAATTAAACTAACAATAGGAGAAAAAGTTTCACTCTATACACTAATAAATAATAGTCTCTCCATGCCATTGTATGTGATATTTTTCAAATTTCGAGATTCAAATAAAGTCTATCTTTTGACAGTAAATTTTTCATAGGTCTTTTAAACATTTTAAATTATCAATTTTGTGACTTATAGTACTTTTTACGTAATTTACAAATATATAAATTTCTTTTCAAGAAAATTGAAGATTTCATGCGCAAATCTCTGATCAAATTTAAATTATTTGACTCTCGAAAAATGAAAAGTGTCGCATAAATTGAAACAGAGAGGAAGTAGTATAATTTCTTAAAAGATATATTCTTTTATACAATTAAAACATCAGATATTAAAGAAATCTATACAAGAGAAGTTTCCAAATTTACTTTGGAAAAGTTTTATTTCTCTTATATTTTCCCTCCGCCCATAATATAATAGTAATATTTCATCATCATGTCTCACCAAGAAGTGAGCTCAAACATTTTTTTGTGCTATTGTATTATTGCTTGTGATATTTATTATCCAATGTTGTTTATTATACAACCTCTCTATTTCAATGAGATAGTGGTAAAGTCGGCATATATTATATCCTCTTCAAATTCTACTAATAAAATTTCACTGAGTATATTGTTATTGTTCTTTCTAGTTAATTTGCATGCAACTATTCCATCAAATACCGTTTATCTCCCACCAACATAGATACTCGGTAACTCCGCCATAAAAGGTTCACCCAACCCTTTTTGTCTCTACAGGAATTTGAACCCTTGTAAAGAAATGATAAGACAAATGAAAACAAACAAATATCAACCTGATTGAATTTCATATAGTAGTAACACAATTTAGTACAACCCTTTCTTCCAGAAGCAAAGAACTCTGAAATTTTGTTGTCCATCCATACTGCTCTCCCAGAAAGTTTATTGTGTAAAGAACAATGAGTTCAGATACAAATTCATAAATATGTTCATAGAAAACCATAGTGAGGAGGAGACAAACGGCGGCTAAGAATCAACATAGAGCAGAACCTTTCAATTTTCTTTTTGGTGTACTAAGCCCTGAGCAAGTGTAATCAAGAAAGAGAAGGAGCACCTCCAACAGAGTACATAAACATTTTGTACAGTTCAATTGTTCTACAGGGTGCTAAGTTATCGGTTATTAAATGCCACAAATCAACGAATAGCCTTCCCACCTTGAAGGTTTGTTGATCTTGTTTCCAATTCTGGACTTAAATTTAGAAATATGATTACCTCCTCCCTTTAAAAGGGTGAAATCTAGTTAGCAGTATGCATTTGAAGAATAGAAAACTCCGCACCAGACAGATCCAGCCATCAGTGCTTCTAATCCATTGATATATGTGGCAGAATCTTCATCCAATAGTCCCTCTTCCAGCAGTATGGATCACTTGTATCCTTCAAATTTGACAGCCTAGTCCATCTTTGAATTCGAGCAGGTCATTGTTGATTTGTAAGTTAACGCTTGTGAAAAGAGAGAATTTCAGATGATACATGGATTCTAGCTGCCAAATGGGAGAACACAAAACTGGGTAAGTAACACTTAGCTAGGAGCCAAAGCAATTTAGCCAGAACAAATGTCATGTTTTCTCATTAATTCTATGCTCTCGGCAATTGTTGACCCAGCAGTGCCCACAAAACCAAGAGAAGCACAACTGCAGACTACTTCCTCTATGTATAAGACAACATCAGTTAATGATTGAGGATGGTGATGCTTGCTAATCCCTGCCGAATTCTGTGAAACTGAACCAAGTTTTAGCCCATGCCCCGCAGCCATGACTTCTTTAGCAGTTTCTTGAACCAAGTCATCTTCTTCTCTAATAACAAACAGCTTAAAGGCATCTGAATCTTTTGCTAAGTTCCCCAAGTAACTCCCTGTCCAATTAGCCATGGGGAGATCAGTCATCACAAATACATGGATCTGTTTCTGTCCTGTTTGCCTCAAAGATTCTATTTTCTGCTTCAGACCAAGAAAAGTAGCTTTATGGTGGTTCTTGAATTGTCCATCTAGTAGCCTGAGCTGTGCACAAAGAAAGGGACCCTTGATAGTTTGAAGAGCAAACTTCTTGCCGGCATTTATTATTTCGGGCACAAAGGGAAGGAACTCTATCTTTTTTATTAAGGTCTGTACAATGGGATCATTAGGAGCTTCATGAATGTCAATATGGGATTCAGATTCCTTATAAGGAGCAGTAAAAAGGCTTCCAAATGCCAAAACAGTGGCTGATTCTGCGGCAGAATCAGGACCAAGAGCTTTATACACATCTTTCCTTCTCCTAATAAATGATATCTTCTTTTTCTTCCTAAGTTGGTCATCAGGTTGAAACGAGTCTAAAGCTCCATCTTCATCGTCCTTTTTATATGTCCAAACTGTTGTTCTACAATCTTCTTTTAAAGCAGACAAACAACCACTGAAACTACCATAATAACCAGACAATAGAGAACCACATTGTCGAAGGCTCTCAGATAATGGAGATGGTATATTTTGGTCCTTAGAGCAAATAACATCCAAGTTTACACCACACCAGGAGGACACAAAAGCACGAAAATCTATAAATCTCACTGTTGAATAAGAAGCAAGTGGTGAAAGGTCAACTATATCAGCCATGGATACATATCTGCAAAACACAAAGTAAGCAGATTATTAGAAACTTCTAAATACTGCATCCAAAAAGTAATTCGATCTTTATTCAGTCAAAAATCAAAATGCACAATGAAATTCAAAAGTTAATAATTTATAACTTATAAAGTCCAAGATAAATCAGCAGCAGAAAGATAAAAACAAGCAAGATAGGCTTTCGCAATGCAGACAAAGTTTACAGTAAAGCTTTGTCACTGTGGCTATGCATAAAGTTTACATGCTGGCTTTAAGCACATTCAATCAAGCAATCAAAATCCCAAACTAGATGGAGTCTTTCTATGAATCACTCTGTAACCATTGCCATTCCAATGAAAATATCTATCTTTTAAAATCAAAATAGGAGTTGCTCTAATCTAAAAGCAGAAGTTTCTAAATCTCTTCCTAATCAGTATACTGAAATACAAGTCTCTAACAGAAAAAAACCCGTCACAAACAGGTAAGTGTAACAAAATATTTAACCTACAGTTTGAATACTAGTATTAAGCACCAGACATGAAACATGCAAATTCCTCATAAAAGATGATCAATTTAACTCCAAACTCCAAATACAATAAGAACAATAAGTGGGATCTGGGAGGGTGGTGACCAAGCATACCTTACCTCTACCTTGTGAAGGTAAAGAGACTGTTCCCGACACACCCTCGACTCAAAGTAAAGCATTTCAAAGCATGTATGTAAAAGGGAATACAGAAGTAAATTCTCTCAAGTAAAGCATTTCAAAGCAGGTATGAAAAGGGAATACAGTAGGGAAGAAGCCAAAAATAATGGAGAAAAGAACATTAGCAACAATTTGACTCCAAATATCTCTACATAATTCAGTCAGACATATTAACAAACAAAAATAATGCACAAAAAGTGATTCTTTCTGATCAGTGAGCTAAAGCTAAAGGGGTTGTTAAGAACTGGTACAAATTTCAAAATTACCTGCAATCACGCAAGAGCTGAATACTATGATTCCAAACCAAGTATCTCAATTCATTAGGATCCAAAACCCTAAATTTAGGACAACTACCAAGCGCAACAGCATGGTGATCCAACACTGGTGGTACAATTAGGGTCCGATTAAGAATCTCAGCCATCAAAATCGCATTCTTGAACTCAGCCAACTGGTTGCTGAACCCACTGTGAGGCGCATACCACATGAACTTTCCTTGAAGACGATTTGTGGGGTTGCATTGTTGGGGACGGGGTATAATGGGTATTGATTTTTTGGAAAGGGGAAGAAGAGAAGGGGAAATGAAGTTCTTGAAGTAGAAGAAAAGGAGAATCAAAGTGAAGAGAAAAAGGAAAGTTAAAAGTGGAGATCTCTGTTTCTTCTTTGATTTGTTGTTGGGTCTAATGAATGTTTCAGTTTCCATGGATTCAATTGAACTCTCTGAATTCTTGGATCAGAGATAGAGGACAGTGACGCTAAATCAAGTTCTACATATTTTTACCCGACGATTTGGTCTTTTTCTTTAAAAGTAGGGGTCATAGTTGAGTTACACAAAACTATAAGGATTGGTTTAGAAAGTTACTTCACAAATTGAAAATTATACACCATTAATGTTAAGTCTGACTACGCCCACAACTAATATTAAGCTATGCAAAGACTCTTTGAGGTTTTCATTTTCGAGTCTATTTGTGATTCTTTTGACCTTTCTAAACTGTTAGAAAATGTGAGGCAATTTGATGCCAAGAAAATCATCAAGGATGGCTATAAAGAAAGATAGAAAAAAGGATTGGCTTGTCAAAAAGTCTATTTCCGCTAACTAATAAAAAGGACACTAATACACACCTCTAATAAATATGCAATATAATAGTTATACGTAATTATAAATATAATGTTTGATTGTATATGTGTAACTATAACAAAAACATGTTTGATGGAATCCCATGAAATACAATTTAAAAAGGTACTTAGACTTTTACACCTATATTTTACACGATAAAATAATTATTTTCGAAAGTTATACATTTAAATTTCTTGTTGTGCATTCTTTATAACTAATATTATAAAATAAAACCATCATATATCAGGAGCTAATGTAAGTGTAACAAAAGATTAATGATTTCAATTATAAGTTCATAAGATTGTTCAAATATTTGATAAAAAACAATTCATTAATTATTACGTTGCTCAATATAAAACAAATATATTTATAATCTAATTCAATGAGAAAATCCAACTTTAATGACATCACCCTTTCCAAATCAAATTTGCAGATAACTTATTCTATTTATGATTAAGAGATATAATTAAAAAAAATTAAAATAATTAACACACTAAGCAAAATTTAAAAATATAAATAAAAAATTGCCTAGTTCTCCTTCTGACTGTCATTTCAAAATCATACTTTGATCATCTCCCAGAAATGGCGGCGTTCCGGTTGCAGTCATGTAGCTCTCCGTCACTTTCCGGCCGATCACCGCCGTCAACTCTGCTACTTCATGTTCCCACACGCTGTAACCTTACCTGTAACTCTTCCTTCCCCAGGTATGTTACCCTAATCTAATCAAAATCATAACTTTCCTTGTGTAAAGTAAACTGAAAGATATAATAAATGTTTTATTTGATTAAATTCAGGTTTAAAATGTCGATTTCGTCAACCCCACAAACTGCTGCAATCCCAGAAAATCATAGCGTTGTGGGTCTTCATTACTCTCTTGACATGTCAAAAATAAATTAGAAACTTTATAGGATTTATTATATCAGTTGAATTTGTTTTTGGGAGTAGTTAGGTTGTGGAATGGCGGCGGTGGATTTCCTTGTTGCTGTTGATTCTTATCCTAACCCTGATGATAAGATTCGAAGCACCAGTTTTCAGGTGATTTTTTTTTTTGTATGATTGATAACATGTTATCTTTTTTCAAAATTTTAGTTGAAATTTCAAAGAAAGTTGTGTTTTTTCATTAGGTTCAAGGAGGTGGCAATGCAGGGAATGCTTTGACTTGTGCAGCTCGTTTAGGCCTATCTCCGAGAATTATATCGAAGGTTTGAGATTTTTGGGGCTTGTAAATACCAATTGGCTGTATAAGTATTGACATATTCTTGATTGTTTTATTGTTCTGACTATTCAAGTATAACCAGACCTCACTTGTGGGATTATATTGGGTGTGTTGTTGTGTTCAAGTATAAAAGTAAGGCTTAATTTTATTCTATGAGAGGTTCAAAGAAGAACTCCTTTATGTTGCTTCTTAAAAACATTGTGTTGTCTGATACAGATAAGAATCCAACTGTGTATTATCAGATAACGAACTCCAATATCATGTCATGCAAATTGTTACTGTTTTACTGAGCAGAGGTCCTATATTTTAGCATGGTTCTCATGAGGTTCTTGAACCTCCCTCTTGCTATTGGAGTTGACAAACACCAATTTACCACCTGCTACGATTTCCTAGAGAGTGGTTTGTAACACATTTTAACCACCGTATTCCTTCAATCTGGAGTTGATTGGAGAATAGACAGCCTTTATTCCAAAGCAAATGTATGTAAGTCTACGAGAATAAACTTGTTCCTCGATATTGGTGGTCAAGAATTCAACTGTAAATATTACTTCCTTTGAAAGTTGCATAGCGTAGCAAATACATATTTAATGAAATGTAACCTGACTCGTTGTGTTATTTTATGTATCATTCGTAATTATTGCGTAAGGAGTCACCTATAACTGTTATTTCTATAAAACTATTTTTTAATTTCTTCATCTTTTCCCACATAACCCTTCTGCAATAATCACATTGAAAATCTTCAAATTTTTGTTACTATTTTTGCCTGTAGGTTGCAGATGATTCTCAAGGGAAATCCATACTGGAAGAGCTGGAAGCTGATGGTGTCGATACATCGTTTATGGTGGTGAGTTCGGCAATGTTCAAACTTGAAGGTTCTTGCGTGTAGGATAATTATGGATGTAGTTTCGTGCATCTGTTAAATCAATAACAATTTGAGTGATTTCGAATGTGTTAGCAACATCGATATAACTCAAGCATTTAATTCACCTCAACCTTAAATCTTTGGTTCAGGTTTCCAAAGGGGGCCATTCGACATTCTCTTACGTCATTGTTGATAGTCAAGCGTGAGTTCTCTCTGTTTATGTTAATTGCATTTTGGTGATTGTTTAGCATATTTCAGACTTTTACCTCAAAACATGATGTTGAACTTTCTAGTTTTGTTAAATCAATTGTACATGGCTCTGCTGTGATTTGCTTAATATTTGGTTTCTAGATCAGTAACAGTATATTGCACATTACCTATACTTCTGTATAGTGGGTTTCAGTCTTAACTATCCTTTCTAAGACAAAAAACTGCTTATGCAAGAACCAACGAAGTTCTTCTCCACCATATTTGCGTGAGAGAAGTATAAACATTTTAGCAAGTTTACTATATTTACTATCTCTTGGTGTATACAATTGGTTGCTGACCCTTCTGAACTTGTTCTGTTGAACCTTTTAGCTCTCGTGAGTCATGATTAGTATTGTTTGATCTACCAGGAAAACTCGGACTTGCATTTACACTCCAGGATACCCACCTATGATACCTGAGGATTTATCCAAGTCGAATTTGTCATCAGCTCTGGATGATGTGAGATTTGTATATTTTGATGGAGTATTGCAAGAAACTGAATTGTTATCAGCTTTAGTTGTGGCCCGAGAGGTAATTTTAACTTGAACTTCTTTGTCAGACAAATGGAAGTAATGGCTAGCAAAAACTTCTATCCTACTGTCTGCTTTTGAATATGTTGCTTGTATTCATCCTAGAGCCGACATATTGAGCTTAATTATTGTTTGTTGTTTTTTGTTCAAATTCTCCGAAGACTTATGTTTTCAATCAAATGGAAAATACTGTATGCCTTTTGGATTCCCAGTGCAGGCACATCGGAGGAATATACCTATTGTAATTGATGCAGAAAGTAAAAGAGAAAGGGTAGATGACCTTCTAAACTTGGCAACTTATGTCGTATGCTCAGCGAGATTTCCACAGGCAAGTTAGCTACACTGACAAATTGCAATGACACTGTTCCTTTGCTGCGGAATTTCAATTTGGATATCTGGTGATCTGCTTCTAATTCTTAGTTGCTAATAAAGTCTAGGACTGAAATTTGTTGTCTCCCCAATTTTAATTCGACGACAAAGTCCCTTCCTCCCTCAGTGTGTTACAACTTAAAGCTTTTATCCCTTGCCACTGCTTACCACATAATTGGGGATTAAAATTGTTTTCAACACTCTTTTTTAAAAAGGTGAAATAGTGTTAATTTTTTTCCTCCTAGCTTAAGAGGTTAGGATCACCCAAGATCATATAAAGAGACCAATTTCTCGTCATCCAACCATGTGGGACTCATCACCTCACACTCCCAGCACCCTGGGCTGGAAATCTAAAGCATGGGAAATTTAATATGGCCCCAACATCTGTAAGCCATGAATTGGTATAGGCTTTCTCTGATACCATGTTATGGACCTTGGGCCTAACCCCCAAAGTTAGCTCAGGAGGTGAATATTGTCCATGACCGTATAAAGAGACCAATTTCTCCTCATCCCGCCGATGTGGGACTCAACAATATCTTTCGCCCTTTTGAGGTTGACAAAAGATGTATTGTCTCGCAGGTATGGACAGAGGCCCCTTCAATCCCAGCTGCTCTAGTTTCTGTACTTCTAAAGTTGCCAAACATCAAATTTGTAATTGTGACATTGGGTGAAGATGGCTGCATGATGTTAGAAAGGGCTGAAGCTGGTAGGCTTGCATATTTTTTTGGTTCTTCTGATGTATGTTAAATGTCTGCTTGTAGGCAATCAAATTGTTTTGAAAGATGAACAAGAGGTGTGTGTATTTACTTTTCGCTATTGGGTTGATTTGCAGAGGATCTCCAGTCTGAAGAAATTGATGTCGATGAGTTGTTCCAGAAAATGAAGCAGAGTATTGATACTAACGCAACCAGTGCAACATCCATATCTTCGGTAATTCACCAATTAGAAGATTTATGATTCAATAGATGACCGAAGCATGGCCACAGTGCTCATGAACTAATAGAAATCCGTGCACACAATTCATTTTGTTCTAGTCCACCACTGTAAAGTGAATATATACTGTGGAGTTGGAGTCGTGTATGGTTCTTCCTGGCCAGTACCCTTTTTCTAGTACGTCATGATATTCATCTTTACACATGAATTGCCTCCTCATGTTCTCTTGCAGTCGTACCATTACTCATCACCCTCTTAATTCTTTTAATTGGAGACTTCTTGGTGCTGCTTATGATTTTTTTTTCTACCCAGCACTTCTTATGAAGCTGAATAAACTAAAGTACATGTCTTCTTCTAGGATATTGCAAAATTGCATGCAAAAGGCATCGGCACAGTGAGTGGGAAGCTGCTTCTTGGAACAGCTGAGAAGATACCGCCATCAGAATTAGTCGATACAACTGGTGCAGGTGATGCATTTATTGGAGCAGTTCTGTATGGTAAGCAAAGTTATACTCTGCAGTTTTTATACCTAATGTTCTTCCTTTAAATGTGTTATATTCCTGCATCGCCCTTTTCCCTCTACCTGTGACAAATGGATCGAGAGATTCTATAAACCTCAATCCATTATCTTACCTCGTTTCTGGAAGTTTAAATCTAATGTCATTGTTCCCTTCATGCTTGATAAAGGTTTGCAATGTTTCATTTCTCATGGATTTGCCACTTGCAATCTGCAGCTCTCTGTGCCAATATGCCACCAGAAAGAATGTTGCCATTTGCTTCTCAAGTGGTTAGTAGACTTTAGCTTTGTGTCTTATGCAAATTGTAAATGTAAAGGAAGCTAATTTGTGCATTGTGGGTTCATTGCAGGCAGCTATCGGGTGTAGGGCATTGGGAGCAAGAGCTGGTCTTCCCCAGCTAACAGACCCTCGATTGAAACCATTTTTAGTGAACGATCCCCAAAACGTGGCCACATTGCTGTAGAAGAGAACACAAGTCAAAGTTATTGTCAAGTTGGGATTTTTCTTAGTTTTTTTCTGTCTGGACATATGTTCTGCAACATTTGTAACATTTTATGTGAAAGATTTGCCCATTGAGCACAAGGCCTTCTGAATATCGTTATTGTGAGGCATATAAAGAGTTTAATTACTATGCAATGTGATGTATAATTTTTCTTTCTGGTAGGCTCTACTTCTACACTGCTTTTTGTACTAACTATTATGCATTTTTCATTGTTTTTTCTTCTTTTATTTGGGTGAAGTTTCCGAAAACTCTAGCCTCCCCACACCCCACTTAGTGGGATTTCACTGCATATGTTGTTGTTGTATCAGATAAGCTGAATGACGACACGAAGTAGCCCTATATAATAAGTCTAATGTGGTAACATGGAGAGTTAAAACTGTTAAAAATAAATAGCGAAAAGTTAGAATTAAAAAATTATCAAAAATGAAAAGAGACATTCTTTAAGAGATTCCTTCTTTTAAAACGGATTAAAAGAGGAAATAGGATTATTAAATAGAAACAGAGGGAGTTAAACCTATGTAATTAGAAGGATAAATCATATATTTTCCCTAGTAAGTTTGTGTTCAGTCATGAAAAAAATATTTTACCAATAACAGAAACATGTTTGGAGAAATAATTATTAAAAAAAACCAAGAAAGGGTTCAATATCATATTGACATGGAATCACAAATCAAAAGATAACAACTTTTGGCTAAGTGATAATAATTGTAATACATATGACAAGGTCAGTTATGGAATAAACTAGAGAAATTAACTACAAATTGAGAAACTTGCACAACCAAGAGATTCAACATTTGAAATGGCAAAACTTTCTTTATTTAATTTTTTAAACAGAATTCTTTCTTCCCAAATTCATTTTTTTTCCCTCTATCCAATTCAAAATAAAAATAAAAATAATAATTAATAAGGCTCAAGCTTTGTGATTATGTATAGTAGTTGACAGCATTTGCTGTACAAACTGAACTTAATGATCCTTTTAGCCTTTATAACCTTTATATCCTCTCATGCAATCTAAAAATAAAGAAAAAAAGAATAAAAAAAGGAGGAGGGTCAAGACCCTTTCAAAAGTACTACTTACTACATTAATAGTAGTAGTAAGTCTTATTTTTTTCCTCCCCAGATGTTCAATACCAATATTAAAATCAGACTAATTCAGATTCATGTTGAATAAGACCTAAATGGTGGTAGTGCTCCAAGACTTTTAACTAAACTTCTACTGCACAATAGTAGTTTATTTGTATCCCATCCATATTAATTTATATGACAATGTTAGTTTATTAGTATCCCATCCATATTAATTTATATGACTGTTAAGTCTTATAGACGTATACCACAAATTCATAATGTTAGTTAGGGCTTGAGAGTTGAGAGTGACATTTCTAAAGTTAGCATGTAAAATGTTGACGGTTAGAATATCTTTTTTCTTAGATACACAATTATTAAATTGAAGTTTGATTTACTATATCAAATTTTAAAAATTCAATATTTGATATCTATTTTCAATTATCAATTACTAAATTAGCAAAATTGAACTTTGGACATATCGAACCTAATACAGAATGCTCAACCCCTTCTAATACTGGCTACAAATTTTCAATTGTGTAGTATACATGAAATTTCGTAGACATTGATGTGAATGCACTAATGTTGGGGGAGTAGTTTGACAATTTCATTCTTTTTGAACCTTCTGAGCCACAAAACAGCCCCCAATCAGCCCTTTCCACTCTTTCCCAATATAACCTTATAATGACACGCAATTTACATAAGGTCCTTCTCCAGACTCTATATATACACACATTAAATCAACAGCTAATTCTATCCCTCCCTTTTATTTCTTCATCTTGTCTCTTAACTTCAATTTTTTCAATGGCTAATAATTCAAGAATTGGCCTATTTTTGTTCCAAGCACATTCCACTTTCATGGCTACACAATCCTACATTTTCTATATGTACCAGGAACAGAGCACCACAACTTGTTCCCTCACAGTTTTTGGATTCTTCTTCACTATTCTCCTTAATTTTCTTCAGCTAAAATATCAAGGCAATAACAAGACTGATCCTTTTTCGACTCATCCGAAAACCATGAGAGTTTCTGTCACTACTTTGCTCCTATACTGTTTAATATACGCTATTAAGCTGAAATTTTCTTGTCATTATATGTACATGAAATTCTCCGACCTGGTACACCATGTTATGGTTTTCTATAGTTCTCTGTCTTTGGCTTCCACTGCCTCTGTTCTCTTTCCGGACTCTGTTTCCCCTCTTCTGTATTTCCTCTGTTTTCTGCTTTCTGGAGGCGAAATGTTACTTTGGATTTTCGAGAAAATTATACAAAAATTCGAACAAGAATCATATTTTGAGAGAAGGAGGATGAGTGGTGAACCAATTTGGAACTATCTAAGAAGGCGGGCAAATATGATTGTTTATCCAATGGAACAGAGGTTTACTCTTACTGTCTAATTTTGCAAGAAATGTACAGAGAATGAGAGGTTCTCTGTACTTTCTACTATGTTTATTTCTCATGTTGCTTCAAGATTTCAGTTGTTATTGTTGTAATATTAAGTTAGATGCATATCATGCATGTCTTCGGTCCTCGAGTTAACTTGAATTTTGAATTTATGAATTTTAAATTTTAAAAAAAGTAATTTACTATGTCCTTGATCTATTTTTCTATTTATAAACATAAATATAATATTTGTGCTAAATTTACGATACATAGAGCATAGGCAACACTCTTACTCCGGCCTCCGTTGTAATTATTTTTCGTATCTTCCTTGAACTCAATATATGTATTCTTTGTTTCTCTCGTGAAGTGCCAAATTATGCACATGATTGGGGACTAACCTATAAACTTCTGCTTAGGTAATCAACATAAATAGGATAGACGAATAAATTATCAATTAACTAAACTTAACTCTTAGAGAAAATATATCATTATCCCATTGAACTATAACACTTTTTTTAATAAGACATTGAAACTTTGCAAATGTCCTAGTACCCCTTATTCTTGTTCAAAATTGATTTATTACCCCCTTATAATCCTACATGGAGAGTGTATTTCACTCGCCACTAGTGAGTGACCTAAGAAAAAAAAATTATTTTATTTATTTCAATATTTATTTAATTAAAAATATTATTTTCTTTTTATTCTATTTATTTTATTGTGTTTTTCAATTTTTCTTGTCCTTTTATCTTCGAAGATTGAGGTTTCAAACTTTTGTTTCTTTGGGGGAGATCGGAATTAATGAGAAGATTATTGAAACAAGAAAGATATGAAAGCGGAGTGACGTGGTTGAGGAAGATCGGAAATAGACGGTGAGAGAAGCGTCGGAGAGATTAACAACAATGGCGACATCGGAGTGAGAATCGCGAAAACCGCCGGAGGTCATGTTCAGACTATGTAGAAAAATACCCCATGTGAGTCGGAGCGTTTCAGTCTATACAGATATAATATATCTTGATTTTGAGCAAAAATTAAAGGCATTTTGGTCCTACAGTGTTGCTTAGCCATTGATTTGATATTTTTTTTTATTTTTCAATTTTAATTTTGATTATGCGGTTGAAAATGATTGGGATGGTATTATAGCTATGGTGGCCGTAGAATAGCCGGCGGTGAAGAGGAGAAAAAAGTTTGGGTTGCTGCAATACTCCAACGTACTGAATCATTCAAGAAGAAGAAAAGAGAATTTTTTTGTTTAAAAAATAGATTAGAAATAACATATGTGAAAATAAAAATAAAAAATAAAAAGTTATGACACGTGGTAGGTGATAACTAGTGCGTGTATACACTCTCTTTCTTATATGTGAGATTAATAAAAAAAATGAGATACTTTTACCACTTTTAAATTATTCAAGGAGGGTATTGGGACCTTTACAAAGTTTCGATGTCTTTTTAAAAAA
>JAJOOO010006834.1:0-13014 GCA_029582685.1 Solanum piurae | reverse complement strand
AGCCATTGTTAATTATTACCTGAACGTAAGGTAGTCGTTTCTACTCCGGCCGCCGCTTGCGCAGGTAAGTCCGACTCTTTTTCTTTTCTTAAATTATGATCCAAAAATTCTCAACCTAGTAATTTATTTTTCTGTATGGTTAACTAGTATATGGTATTAAACAAATTATAAAGTTAACCCATTTAAGTATTAACTAAAATTAGTTATTTAATAATTAACAGTCAATTAATTAACTCTAGTTAAGTAAATTCAAAATTTTCAAAAATGACCTTCCGGGTTATTACACTTATAAATCCTTTGGAACCCATTGGATGAATAAAATCCAATAGTAAAACTAACATACCTTGATGATCGAAGCCCAAAAGCAATGAAGGAAAAAGGAGACTTGGAGCTTGAACCCTAGTTTCTTCCTTGAGACTTCAAAGAATTTGAAGACGATGAATGTGGATGGGAATTGAAGATTTGAGAGAATGAGAGGGTTTGGGTAGATTTAGAAGTTGAAGGATAGTTATAGGTTTCAATATTACGGTCAAAACAACATAGTATATGTATTAAATGCATAGAAAATGACTCAAATATCCTTAATAATAACTGTCGGAGGACACCATGGTTTGGACTTACGAGCCATAGAAATTCCTACGGACCCTACTAGTCAACCGTAGGTCATGTTACTGGGCCTAAAATTGGTCAACTACCTACAACACCATTCTATGGACCGTCGAATCATCTAAGATCTGTAGACCCTATCCATAGACCTTACTTTTTACCCAAAAATTTCACCAAGTCTGGATTATCCCTACGGAACCCATGTACGACTCGTCCAAATTCCTATGGCTCGTCTTATTCATTCATAGGTCAAAGCTCAGAAACTTGAAATTCCAAAAACTCAACTCCCGTTCTGCAATTCCCTTCCTATGGCCTGTAGGACTTCCTATGGTTCGTAGATCTTTCTCGTAGACCACTGTCTCAGTGCATAAACTACACATTTTCTTTCCTTGTCAAGGTGTTACAGGATGCCCATGTGATTTTACCCAGTCTCTGCGAGAAATTGTACACTTTGGGTCTAGTTGAGTTTAGAGGAGCAAAATACATAGCCTACTAGCTGGACGGATCATCCGGATAGTTGTGAATGACATTTATGAAGTGTAGACCAGCTACTAGCTAGGTCCCATCCATTGACAAATCTTTTGCGGTTATTTTTTAATTTATTTTTTTTATCTGTAAAAATTAGGGCATCTATAATAAATTTTACAAAAAAATAAATTTGACCATCAAAATATTAAATATAAATTAGTCTTTGAATTAAAGAAGACAAAAAAGTTCACGTGTGAGAAAGATCAAATATTATATAGTTTTTAAGGAAATTAAAATTAAAAGAATAACTTTAAAAATATCTTTTTTCACTTCCGTTGGATCAAAAGGGTTGATTAGGGTAATTTGTATAATAGTAGGTCTACATATGAGCCACTTTTATAATGAGAGGTCAATCAAATCTAAATTGCAAAGTCGAGGGGTATATCAAACCCTTTTCCTTTTTATATTTAACATTGTTTGATATTTAATTTAACATTTGTGTTTGACATAATGTTAAAATGAATATTTGATTACGTAATCTTTTAATGTTAGTTATATCAACTTAAATAAGTTATTATTTAATTTATAATTTAATAGAAATAGAAAAGACAATTTACTTGTAAAGTGTAATGCGCATCATCATTCTCTGTTATATTTACCTGAAAATATTAAAAAATCAATTTATGTTTAAGAATATGATTAACCACGTACAAATACAACTTAATACTATAACGTTGGGTCCATTGACGGGTCTTTTCATATCTAGTAATACATATATAAGTTATAAGGAAATCAAATTTATTATTTTATGCAGGATATAATGTGAAATAATTAATCCTTACATAATTAATACATGAATAACTAAATATTCATATACATAGATTCCCTCGTAATTTATTCATGCATCATAAGTATCTACATAACTCTAACCAACTACCTAACGATTCCAAGTACGTAGATTTTCTCATAATTTATACATATATAAGTTTTGCAGGTTTCTAAATTGCAAATCAAATACTGTAGCATGAAACCTAGAGTATAATATAACATTTTTAAAAAAAATTGAAAAGAAAAATCTTAATATACGTAGCTGAAATGATTAAATTGAGAAGCGCCTAAAATATCCCTCAACTATTTTAGTATAAAGTTACCCTTCATTCACCATTGGCATAATACATAAGCATGACCCTTGACTTGGCAGCAGCTGACAACTATAACCTTTAACTTTGGATGTGCACAAGTAGGCACTTAAACTTCTATAAAATTGAGCAATTGGACACATTCGTCCTACATGGCACCCTACATGACAATTTTGTGTCCTACATGGCGTCCTATGTGTATTATGCCATGTAGGACAAGTGTGTCTACTTGTTTAATTTTATACAAGCTTAAGTGTCTACTTGTGCACACTCAAAGTTGGAGGGCATAATTGTCCGTTGAAGTCAAGTTAAGGGTCATGTTTATGTATTATGCCTTCACCATTTGACCTCCAAATAATACCTCTACTATCAATTTTTTGGCTAAAAAACACCCTTCTCCCTAATTATATTTCTTTCTTCGTATCATGTATATGATAATATTTGATAGGGAAACTATTTTAAGAAAGAAGGACTTCTGAAAATAATAATTTAAAATATATTATAAATATTTATTTGGCAAAAAATTATCTCGTTGAGAATAAAATAGATATTTTAAAGGGAAAATGATATAAAAAATACTCCTTAACTTTCGTTTAGTAGTTTACTTTATCTTTAAGCGATTATTTATACCCGACGGTTACAAAACTTAACAAATCTACCCTTTAATTTGATGATTTCCTCAAATTGACAAAAATTATCCAATTTTAATTTCAATTACCCGATTTCATTTTTTTTACCCAAATTCGAACACAACCCACAAAACAAAACAAAATCCATGACAAATTAAATTCAAAAATCAATTTCTTCTTCTCCTTCCTCCATGGTAAAAAAAAAATCTTCTTCATCTTCTTCCTCCATGAAAACTTCATACATTTGTAACAACAATAACCTATATATTCTTGTGGATTCATCAGCTTGCCAATTTAAAATTTTGACTTTAACATGATTTGTCTTCATAGAGCCAAAGGACCATTGTCGTTGATGGTACCAAGATTGAAATTTTAGCCCCAACTATTGTCTCACGATTACCCATCTCGATTCAGAAATTTCTCAAGGGCAATGTTTGTTAATGTGGTAGAAATTACTAAATCGAACATCTACAACAATGGGTTCATCATTAATGTTCACGATATATAGGGGTACATCGCTCATCTTTCTCCAATTTCTTGCAGAATTGAGAGAAGTAGATGCACCCAGCAATTCCAATTTCACTTGCCTCGGATTGCAAGTTTTGAAACAAATTTCGGACAGTTCTTGGCTTTTCCGCAGCAAGTGAAAAAAAATTCATCTTCATTAGATTATCTTATTTTTAGAGTTCTTGGAGATTAATTGAAATTTGTGGGGTTTGTAGTTGATCAATGTGAGATGGAGGGGTATATTTGTTTGATTTACTTGTTAGTTGGGTCGGGCCTGAGTTAGACTAGGGATGATGGTTTTTTTTTAAATTTGGGTAATTTATTTTGATTTGGAATTTTAATAAAAGAGGGGTATGGGTGACAAGTTTGGTAACAACGGGGCATAGTATAATGAATGATAAAGTTAATTATTAAACGAAAGTTGAGGGATATTTTTAACTATTTTCCCTATTTTAAAATTAAATTATTATCAAATATAGAAAAGATTATTTTAGCTTATTTATAAAAGAAAAGTATCACATTTATTGGGATATATAATTAATCATTTATATATATATATATATATAAAGAGAACCCTAGACCCTCCTACGTGGCGCCACCACAAATAAGGATTTCCTTTTAATTTATTTTATTTTCAAAACTAGTCTTCCCCTTTCATGAAAAATTGTCACTTTTATGAAGAGTTGTGACTTTTATAAAGAGTTGCGACTTTCATGAAGAGTTGCGACTTTTATGAAAAGTTGTGACTTTATGAAAAGTTGTGACTTTTATGAAATGTTGTGTCCTTTCCGAAGGATTGTAACTTTTCCAAAGAGTTGTGACCTTTTCGATAAGACACAATAAGCATTTGTTCGCACTACCATTTATTGTCTATAAATAGAGGAATTTCCTCTCATTTTAAAACAACGAAAATTTTGAACTTCTTCTTCTTCTTTTGGACAATTAAATATTTGTGCACTTTGCTCCTGTTGAATGACTCACTGACACCATATTTTTTGTATCAATACACTGGTGTATAGAATTGTTCTATCCTGAGAGGATCTATTCCTTTAAACCTCGGGTACTAGAGGGGAATAATTTCCTTAAGGGGACACTGTGCATTCAGTGGGCTCAATTTTTTCCATTCTGTTTCATTCTATTGTTACAGAACCTGGTATGTTTTTTATAGTCATTAATTTATGCTTATATTATTAATTGTTATTTTTGAGTACATGCTTTAAACTTTGTTGTTTTTTTTCTGCAAAATTATTGTTATAAGTATTTGTTAATACAAATTAAATAACAAACGTTTATGAGTATTCAAGCAAGTTTTCTCTACTGGAATTGTTGAAGGTACAATAAAAAAAGCCCTTACAAATCTCTAATTTCTTCATCAACAACGTCATTCCTTCATATACAAGGAAGAGATTTTGCGTTCTTTAGAAAATTCTCTCATAGTTAATAACTTTGCATGCCCATATTTTTTGGGTTTTATGTTGTTGTTATCTATTTTTACTAAATTTTATCAGTGGATATTATGAGTACTTTAAGGACTGAAAGTTGATTGAAGTGTTAGTTAATTTTTTGAGGTATGTTATTTCAAAACATGTGAAATTTTCTGGTTAGAATGATTTGTTATCATCATAGGATATATCATAGTTTACTCCCTTTAATGTATGTTTTTTCTCGCTATTTTGTTGTCTCCTTAAAATTGTATTGATTATTTTTCGTATGGTATGTATATGATCTAACGTGGACAAACCTCGTCCTTTTAATGTTTTTCATTTTTTCCTTCTCATTCGGGTCTTCAAAATATTTTTTGTGTGAGTTATGACTATTTTCGGCAAGCTTAATTTCAAGGATATGAAACAAAACTTGCTCTAAATAAAAGTAATAACTTAAGCTACAAAAGATATATCTATTAACATAGATTTATTGTCCTTCATGTCCCAAGTCATTACTGAGCGTTTGAGTTATCTAGGTTAGACTCATTTTTAATTTTTTAATGTTCGAGAATATTTCTTTAACATGAGTCTAGAATCCAACATTTTGATCTACTTGTACTTTCATAATGCAACAATTATACATACATATTTCTAAAAAAGTCGTAAAGTTGCATTGATAAAACATCTAGAAGGGCCTTCAGAGCAGTAGTTTAATAAAGAATGAATTTCTAAAAAGGGTCAAAAATATTATTTTACTGTTGTTTCAAATTTATTTTTCTCCTTCTATAAATTTTATTAGAGTAACAAAGTAACAATAACGAAAAGTGGTGAATGTTTGACCTTAGACAAGTAGATTGTCTCTAAAAAAATTTATTTATGTTGTTGTGGTGTACATTTTTAACGGTCTTGATGTTTAATCGCTACATAAAAACATCACTCAATTTTAACAAGACAATTATATCATCACATATCTTATGATAAATTATGTAAAAGATAAAAATGATTAGATATGAAGATATTTTTAATCATTCATTATATATTTACAATTCTTGAGATATGTGATAATGTCAAATCATTTAATTTTCCTATTGAAATATTTTTAAAACCTACTCAAATTTACATTTTTTTCTTATAATAGTCGATTATTCGAAAGGTTATTCAAAAGCTTAGAAAGACTATTTATACCCGCACGAAGCGCGGGTAAATTACCTAGTTATTAATGCTAAAAGAATTTTATTTTTTGGATCTTCGACATTCACAAAATACCAAGTAAGAAATTGTTATTTAAACCCTTATGGATGGTTTGGTAGTTGATTAGAGTTATTTAAGTATTTGTAATAGGCAAAAGGGTCTGGTGAACCCTTATACTTGACTCGGATTGTAAATCGGACCTTTCTACTCCACAAAGTTTCAACTGGACACTTCAACTCAAACAAAATAGAAATTTAAAGCCCCTTTGACCATTGACTGGCCTTAGGTGGCGTTAACTTAACTGAGTTGGAAAAATGTGTGTTGCAAATGCAAACTACACGTTCATAAAAAATTCAACTACAAAAATAATTGGGAACAATAGAAAAAAAAAACTTCTCCAAATTGAAAGTTCAAATCGAAATTGAAGAAGAATTTTTGCTGCTACTAATTGTTTCTTTTTAACAAAGCTAAACTTTAAAAAAATAAAAAACAAATTTTCATCTTTAAATTGTAGATACAACTTTGAAATTTTCATAGTTCTTGATCTTTTTTCTTCCAAGTTTGGATTTTTCTTTCAATTTCAAGCTTTTTGGTGTCAAGTTTAGTATAATGAGTAGTAGGTTTGAGTGCTTTTTTCTATTGATGTTAATATTAGCTTTGATGAAATTGTAAGCTCAAATGGGGTTGTCAATGGATTTTCTTTTGGGTTGGGGTTCTTGAGAACAAAATGAAAATCATTTTTTAAAAAGTAATTATTTGTTTGATAAAATAAATATATAAAAATAACATTGTGACCATTAAATTAATGAAATGGATATGATGTAGCTTTATTTTACGTGGATATGATGTGTCATCCATGTCAGATCAAGTGAGGAACACCGGCTGACATAAGGGTTTAAAATTTCTATTTTGTTTGAGTTGAAGTGTCTAGTTGAAACTTTGGAGAGTAGAAGAGTCCAGTTTACCATCCGAGTCAAGTATAAGGGTCTACGAGACCCTTTTGCCTTTGTAATATATAGATTAATTACAAGAGTATTTATGTAGGAGTTAGTTATTCATGTATATTTTATCTTTTATTTTGTATAAAATAAATAGATAAATTTCCTCATAATTTATACATATATTAATTATGTGAATTTCCAAATTGGGAACCAAACATCACATTAGGTGTATTGAATTATATAGGCCCAATTTTATACATAGCAAGAAAAAAATTGACCAAACATAATACTGCTCATTCAAAATTTAAGACATCAATAACTTAACTCATAACTAGTTATCACGCTACCCCTAAATTATTACATTGAAAAATATTGTCAGTAACAAACTATTGAGCTTATTATTCACGGAAAAGTTCATAAATTTAACTAATTATTATTTTGATTATTAATGAAATATTTCAATATTTATCTTCTGATTATTTTAATAAAACTCGTTTAAATTATGAAAATCAATTAAAAGAGACATTGGATTACCAAATTTTAAAAACTAATGCAGGTACCAAAATGGTCACTTATCTAATTTATATTCCTCACAATTTCTCATCAGCCTACAAAACAGGTAAGTACACATGCACCATGTGTTATAGTGCTGCTCCTTTCTGTGTTATAGTGATGCTCCTTTCCTATAATTGCGAATTCGAATAATCAACCTCCAATATAAATACCGAACACGATAATGGAAAAAAGTAAATAACTTAAGCGGGCATGGACTCTGCTCGCTGAGACAATTCCAGTGACTCCTGGTAATCAAGCAATCCGAGTTCGTGACTCGGCAGCAACTCCTTTTCAAATTCAATTACATTCTCCGATCCAGCGATGTTCTCGTTCTCCAGCAAGTTTTTTTCGCCGTTAACATGGTCATCGGAAGATAAAACGGTAGGAGGAAGGCCGAGCTCATTATCCGAGGCTTCTAGAAGATAGCCGAGGTCAAGTTGAGGATCGACGGAATCGAGATTAGTTTGTTGAATTGATGGATGAACAATCTCTTCTTCAAAGCTCTTCATCACCGAATCCAGATCTTCAACCTCCGATAAACGGTCAGTTAAAATCTCCTGTTCTTCTAAGATGTCCAATATTTCTTCTCTGATCTGCTTCACCTCCAGCGAGTCCGAGTTAACTCGGTTCGACTCGGTCACAGTGTGAACTCGCTTTGACTCGGCCGAGTCCGAATCCTCTCTAGATCGCTTGGTACTGATTTTCTCAGTTTTACACTCTTCCATTTCAATGGCGAAGGGTAAAACAGTAATTAAATAGTTTCAAAAAGGGTATTATAGTAAAAGAAAAGTAGAGTTTGAATTAGTTATATAGTGTTAGTGTGGGGGAAATAAAAATGAAGCAAAATATTTGAGTGAATGGAGGGAAAAAGTATTTAGTGAGGGGATTTATATATTGATAAAAAAGTATGTTAGGGAGGAATTTTAGGAAGAGATTCAACTTCTTTTTTTGAATTTTATTAAATTCACCATTTTCATCCCTATGATTACGTTTTCACATACAAGTTGCCTTATTCTTTTATTTTCCTTGGATTTGGATTCTTCTTATTCCTATTAGTTATTCCTCAATACTATATAATTCATCCATTTTGGGTTCCGATTTTAAAGGGTCCATTATTTTCGGAAACTTTTAAAACGCTGTAAATTTTGTATAGACTTGGCTTCATTTCTCCACAAGTTGTCTTCCTGGTCCTCAGCGTTGCGGGGTTATTTTACCACCGTTAGATTTTTTGTTAAAAAAAATTAGAGCTAAGTTGTGAATTAAATCTAAAAAAAATATATAAAAGCATATTCAACTAAGAAGACATAACTCATTGTTACATACTAACATACACAATACTTATTTTTAAGACATATTTTAATATATTTTTTAAATTGTATTTACTATTATTAAGTATTTTTTTTCCCCAAATCGAGTTTACTAAAATTCAAATCAATAATTCATTTTTTGTGACTTTTTCATTGATGAGTTTCATTGACTATTTTATTTAAGTAAAATAAAATCAGTTTTTTTACCTGGAATAGAAATAATCAAACCTACTAAACAATTAAAAATTAAGGCATAATGCATAAATATGCCCTTTAAGGTAGCTTCATTTTACATTTGCGTGCTTCAACTTTGGGTGTGTACAAACAGATACTTAAACTTGTAGAAAGTTGTACAAGTAGACACATGAATTCTATGTGGCATAATTCACGTAAGACACCACTATCACGCCCCGAGCCTACACCCATGGTGTGACCGGCACTCGAGAACCATTGTTGACCCCAAGCGAACCCTTAACTTGGCTTAACTCTTAGCGGAAGACTTACTCATAAACAAGATGAACTCAAAAGCATAACTTTACTGAACTGTCTAAAAGTGAACTTAGAATATTTTAGAAATAAAACATTCAACTAGCCAAAGAGGCAACTCAAGTCTCAACATAACCAACTGAAAATGAAAAGACTCATAAACTACTGTATATCTATCTATGAAGCCTCTAATACAATGAGAGATGCTGGGACAAGACCCCCGATCATCCTAACAAACTGAAATACTGGAAAAATATAAAGAAGGGATCCTTCGGAAGCAGGGAGGCTCACCAAACAACTCTAAACTCAACTGGATCAACGAAGCGCTGGTTGCTTATCTTGGTTACCTGTATCTGCATTATAAAAGATGCAGGCAAAATGACGTCAGTACATGGAATGTACGAGCATGAGGGAAATTCTAAAACATGACATAAGCTTGAACTGGAATTGAAGAAACACTTACCTCGTCTCAACTCAACTCAACCTCATTTCAATATAAAACAATAAAAATAATGTAGTATAAAGAAAAACTTTAAAACAATAGATAGCTACTCAATGTATTAGAAAATACAATATAAACTCTATTTGTATGCAAAAATACAAAATAAACTCTACTTGGGAGATTCTCTAACCGACAACCATCACTATGAGCTATGTGATGATACATCGTCTAGTCCACACTTCCAGAACTGTCATATACTTTGTCGGGGTATAGAACTCCTCAACTAAGTGGATCCACTATTTTATGCTAAAAAACAATAAAGGAATCATCTAAAAAGTATGACCCTTTTCTACCCACGATGGCTAGATGGTTTATGAGGATTGTGAGTTGTTAGAACTCCCCCCTATATCGGTGCTCAATACTACTCCCAAAAAATATAACTTAGCTCATTATGTTTTAAAGAAAACATTTCCTCTTCCTCAACTTTGAGATTACTAATAAAAAGGTTTTCTCTTAAAAGAGATGATACTCAAAACTGCTCATGAACTCTTTTGGAAATCGGTGTTTTCTCTTTTCTTAAATGTAAAAATATTTCTCTTGGGAATACTTAGTTCCCATATATCATTTTAAAGAAAATGAACTTAGCTCTACTCTTCCTCAACTTAATGCTCAAGTCTTAAAACAAATTTTAAAATAATTTGTAAAAAAACTTCTTAAAATGACTCGAAGAACTCCCAAAACTTGAATCTTAGCTCTATCTTGAATTTGAATTATGAATTATGAATTCAAGGTTATGATTCACGTTGTGAATGATTTCTAGATGTTAGAAGTAGTTTAGAGTAGTTAGAATCAATAGGGAGCGAAGGAACCCTCTGAAAGAACTCAGACAGCTTAAACGACAGAGAACGGGTGGGGGCAGACGACCCTGGCGCACTGAGTGGCGCAGGGCACCAGCCCTTGAACTATAGAACCTCTTCTCTGGCCAGCCCCCTGCCAGAAAACCCGACGAATTTTTTTTCTCATTTTCTGACCCTAATTCGCCTAGAATTGAATGGTTTCTTTCTCAATCACTTAGAATCGAATACTCAACATATGTATACAATAATTTACTCAAAACAATCCTCAAATCACTAACTTCTATCTCAAGAACTCATCAATACCCCAACAATCAAGATTACGAAGGGAATTTCAAGAAAATTCATCAATAACTCAAATCCTTCAACTTCAAGAACGAAATTGCACTGAAAATAACATGATTGGCGTGTGGGTGAACGAACCCGACACTATGAGAACTCACATACCTCTTTGGGATCAAACCCTTGGCGAAATTCCGTAACAAAACTTCAAGAACTTGACGAACGCCTTGAATCTTCTCTCTTTTCTCTTCTTGAACTCTTTTCTAAAACCCTAGCGTAAATTTGGATTGTGAAAACTGAACCAAATCAGTTTAGAGCCATAAATATTACCATATTTTGTTTTAATCTGATTGGGTAAGGAAAAGACCACAATACCCCTCATATTTTCGGGTAACTTTCCTTAAATGGACAACCTAACTTCAAACGGGCATATCTCCCTCATACGAGCTCAAAATTTAGCAAACTCGGTTGTGTTGGAAAGAGGATTCCAAGAACTTTCATTAATATCTTATGAGCCACCTAACTCATCATGTACTGAAAGTTATGGTCATTTGAAGTTGAGCATAAACTCATAACTTAAGCATAACTTGCAAAATTTTAGATTTTTCTATTTCCAAATTAATTCTTTCTAAATTAATCTCTTTCGAATATCGAGGTGTTACAACATGCTCAACTTCTAAATCTACTATTGAAAAAATGCTAAAAAATAAAGGGAAAAAATGGATTTGCTATTGCACGATCTTCAGTACCAAAAGATACAGATTTTCAATGTATCTCATTTATTTTTATTCTTAAATTAGTCTTTGTTATTGTTATTACTGATTTGATACATCACTGCTACAATTGTCTTTGTTTTATGCAATGTTTCATGTTCATATTTAAGGTATTGATACATAACTCTAATGTTGCTGAATCTTCAGTTAATGTTTATTATGTTCAATATAATTGTACTTGATTCATAAACACTACCTAATGTATCATTTACATGTATCAAGTTATATAGTGCATCTTTAATCTTGATACATAAATCATAATGTTCTATAACTAGAGAATTGTGTATCAGATTCAACAATAGGTATACTATACATATCAATGGCAATCTTTTACTACCAGATATATACACCCAAAATTATTCAACTAGAAGGTTATGTGTTTGTAAACACCACCCAATAAATACATTTGATTTATAAACCCTTTATGTTCTATAACTAAGACACTATGTATCAAATTAATTGATATGTGCATGATACTTAATATATATCGAATTTAATAGTTTTCAAACTTTATTACATGTATTATATACATATCAATTGATCATCATTGTGTTATGCATCAAACACAAAAAATTCTATTTGAAATAACTACATGTATAATGTATCTTTTTATAAAATACAATATTTGTTATACAAAATAAGATACATAAATTGTAATATATCATGCACTAATCTTTTAGGCTTGATACATAAATTCAAAAATTTATTAAATGTATTTGATATATAGCAATTACCACACAGACATGTATCCATCAAAGCTATGTATCTCTTCAGCCGTTTTGTATGGTGTATCAATACATAGTGGATACATTGAAAATCCCCACTCTTGTTTCTTCACCTCAACAATGTATCTGATTTACAATTTTTTCCTCCACTCATCGATCTCTAATTCAGCTGCAATAACTGATTTGAGATTTGGCAAAAAAGGCAAGCTTAGTCCAAGATTCATTGGGCCATATCGGATCCTCGTAGGACGAGTGGCTTATGAGTTAGAATTGCCTTCGGGGCTAGAATCTGTTCATAGAGTTTTCCATGTATCGATGCTACGAAAGTGCGTAGGAGACCCTTATCGGGTTGTCCCAGTTGAGGATGTTCAGATAACAAAGGATTTATCCTACGAGGAAACTCCAGTTGCTATATTAGATCAATAGGTTCGTAAATTGAGGACCAAAGAGGTGGCTTCGGTTAAAGTATTGTGGAGAAACAAGAATAGAGAAGAGGTGACCTGGGAAGCTGAGGATGGCATGAGGTCCAAATATCCTCACTTGTTTCATACCCTAGAGTGATGGCATATCAGTTTATATTAGTGCAATGGGGTAAGATACCTATCAAAAATTTTATATTATTGTTTATTATTATGGTTGTCGTCGTTGTATTTTTGCTCGCACTTTTATTGCGGAGCTATATTGC
>JAJOOO010006833.1:0-13607 GCA_029582685.1 Solanum piurae | reverse complement strand
TTACTGTTGAATTGATATTGTATTGTTGCTGTACGTAATGGTTTCTTTTTTTGGTTGAAATTTGGAAATTTGGAAAGGTGGGCTGCTAGTGGAATTGGGCCGGTTGAAGGGTAATGGAAAAATGCCCCAAATTTGATTTCTTAAAGGTTTTAAAGGAGGTAAAATAAAAATGACTAAAATCATAAAAAGAAATATAGCCAAATTGATTTTAATTTGCAAAAGGCTAAAACCTAAATAAGACGAATTAATATAATTAATTAACGAGTTTCTTAATCTTAACAAAATTAAATAACTAATTTTTAAAAAATTAACTATTAATTAATTAAACTAATTGGAAAAATTTAAAGCAAAATTAAAACCTTTGAGACGATTTTCAAATAAAAATATACTAATTATATACAAAACTATAAAAACATTTTTATTATTTTTTAAAAATTATAAAATTGACAAAACTTACATAAAAAAATAACTCGAAAAATATTTCGAATCTCATAAAAGCTAATTAATTCAAAATTATAGCCATCACTTTAAAATACACTAAAATATAAAATATTTTGAGATGATTTTCGAATATTTATAGGATATACTTATTTCATACATAATTATATAAAACATATATATTATTAAAAAAATAAAAAAAGTGATAGACTATTTAAAAATTTGCAAAAATATTTTTATTTTATTTTTTGGAAATTTATGAAACTAATTATTTTAAATTGTTTGAAATTGAAGAAGCTCGATGATTAATTTATAATGTGGGTGTCCAAAATTGAGTGTCAACAACTGTCCCTCGTTTGACTTGGATTGATTAAAGAAATTCGAGGCAAATGAAATTGACGAATCCAATTTTGACCGACCACATCCTCATCTTTAGGAAAGGGATTTTGGTACGGACTTTAGGAATTATGGTCAAACCTCGGAAATGGGTTTTCTGCATATCTCAGGCTATATGAGAATTCAAGCCATTTGTAGTTCAATACGCTTGATTTGACGCACGATTTTGAAAAAATTCAAAAGTCATCCCAATATCAAATTATGAAGAGATCAGAATGCTTGAGAATAAGATTTGAGAGAGGATGTCGGAATACAGCCGAGTTTTCAACATTGGGCCCGCCTACATATCCTTAAACCTTAGGAATCAGGCTGTTTGTAGTTCGACTCGATCGATTGAAAAGGAAATCTATTATGCTAGATAACCTTTGTTTCTGGAAGAGTGACAAGTAAGTCGAGTATGAAAAAGAGGCTTGCAACCTCTTAGCCATGAATGTGGCGCGCTTCACACCCATAATTAAGAACTTACACGGACATAATTTCCAAAGCTCTTGGTGCATTGTCACTCATATTGGAAAGTTGCCTCCAGTGAGAATGGAAAATTTTCCGGATGCGAAATTGAAACTGATAAACCCAAGGAAATGCCCACATGCCTTTTGATAGGGGTGTGGTTTGATTGTGGTGGAAGTCGCTCCTCAGCTCGCGTCCTAAGAGTTTGATACTCCTCTTTGGACTATGTCCCAGTTTGCTGCTAAGAAAAGTTCCACATTGTGCTGCATCCTTTTTGATGTCGTCCGCACCTGTGGTTTGATTTGAGAATTCATCCTTGTGGATGAAAACTGAGATAAAACTCATTAGCGTAAAATATAATTCAAATGGAGAGAGAATGCCTTTTTACCATTTTCACCCTTAATTGCTCTCCTTGAATATTTAACGACGGCATCTTTCAGTTTGACGTAAAGCAAATAAAGCTCGTATCTCATATTTTCAACATAATTCTTCAATGTATTCTTCTTTTGATATCGAAGAAGTAAAATAGATTGATGTAATATGTTGATGGTTCTCTTGACATTTGAATATGATGACCCTTTCGGCGGTTTGAATATGCAATGGCCCTCTTGGAAGTTTGAATATGAATGGCCTTCTTGGCGGTTTGAATATGCAATGGCCCTCTCGGCAATTTGAATATGCAATGGCCTTCTTGGTATTTGTATAGGATGGCCCTCTCGGCAATATGAGTATGAAACGACTCTTTCGGCGATTTTGAATATAAATGCCCCTCTTGGCATTTTCATATGGAATGACCCTTTTGACAATTTATATATGAATGGCCTTCTCGGCAGTTTGAATATGACTGGCCCTCTTGGCGGTTTGAATATGATAGCCTTCTTGGCAATTTTTAAATATGAATGGCCCTCTTGGCGGTCTGAATATGAATGGCCCTCTCGGCAGTTTGAATATGCAATGGCCCTCTTAGCAGTTTGAATATGAATGGCCCTCTCGGCAATTTGAATATGCAATGGCCTTCTTGGTATTTGTATAGGATGGCCCTCTCGGCAATATGAATATGAAACGACTCTCTCGGCGATTTTGAATATAAATGCCCCTCTTGGCATTTTCATATGGAATGACCCTTTTGACAATTTATATATGAATGGCCCTCTCGGCAGTTTGAATATGACTATCCCTCTTGGCGGTTTGAATATGATAGCCCTCTTGGCAATTTTTAAATATGAATGGCCCTCTTGGCGGTCTGAATATGAATGGCCCTCTCGGCAGTTTGAATATGGTGGCCCTCTTGGCAATTTGAAATATGATCGCCTTCTCGGCAGTTTGAAGATGAATGGCCCTCTTGGCGGTTTGAATATGATGGCCCTCTTGGCAATTTGAAATATGATGGCCCTCTTGGCAATTTGAAATATGATGGCCCTCTCGGCGGTTTGAACATGAATATTGGCCCTCTCGGCATTTTGAATATGATGGCCCTCTCGGCAGTTTGAATATGTAATGGCCCTCTCGGCAGTTTGGATATGCAATGGCCCTCTCGGCAGTTTGGATATGCAATGGCCCTCTCGGCAATTTGAATATGAATGTGACTATGAACGTCGTCTTTCATCAATATTTGATATGATGATGGCACTTTAATCATAACATCATTTTCATCGGTATCTCGCAACCTTAAGCGGTAGATAGTATTCTTTAATCCGTCAAATACCTCTTTGATCAAGTGTAGATATTACACTCACTAATTGATATTTGTTGGATATGTTCTCCTGAACTAGTTGGTTGATAAATATAGCTCCTTTGATGATCTTATTATACCCTGCATCCACAAAAACGTGTTAGTTTTGGAACACTGATTTGTGTTGAAGTCGCCTTGCTCCTGGTCTCGTTATCTCTGGAACTTTGTCTGGTAGATCCAATGAATCGCAGTAGACAAAAGACAAGATCATATTTAAATTAAAATATTTGCTAGGTATGAAGTTTTGAAAAAATAGTCTCAAAGAAAATCTCTACCAATTAACGGTCACGACATGCACGACACGAATAAAACCCTTTGCCTCAGATTTTGACATGATAGGTAGCTTGCTGGCAACTTAAAACCCTATAAGAACATGTCAATTCGAGGTAATTGAAGTTGACTTCGAAGGTTCGAGTATCTTTGATGGAATTTTTGAGGTTCTTCTAAAAAATTATGTCCCAGTTAGATGCTTCAAAAACAAATCTGATGATGATCACGGGAGTCTTAAATTTAAGATCTCCTCCAAATTATTCCCAGTTACACATTTCAATATGATCCTTGACTCTTGTATGTAGGAAATGACTCTTCTTGTAGAATTTTTGAGGTCCTCTCAAAAATTCTGTCCCAGTTTCCATTATGAGGGGAAATAGAAATCGTATTGGGAATATGATCGAACCCTTGTGGCGCCTACGTATCCCGTTGAGGCAGGAATCAGGTCAAACGTAGTTCCCACCTCGAGAATTGACAAAAATAGAAAATTGATAAGAAACAACCGAGGCCGACATAGGCCGCCTACGTATCTCATTCTTGAGAATTCAGGTCGAACGTAGGTCAAGTACAAGGGAAATGTTTCGAAACATAATGCGACAATGATTACATGCAAACTGCAATTACAAGGAAATAAGGAAAATAAGTGTCATTCTTCAAATGTAGTATCTCTTGACGGCATCTGAATTGATAGCTTTTCGCCACACTCTACCGTCCATCTCCGTTAGAACCAAAGCTCCTCTTGATAGTACTTTGTGGACAACATACGGTCCTTGCCAGTTAGGTGCAAATTTCCCTTTATATTCCTCTTGATGAGGGAAAATGCGTTTCAACACCAATTGGCCTACTTCAAATGTTCGAACTCTTACTTTCTTGTTGAAAGCGCGAGTCATTCTCTGTTGATACAACTGGCCATGACAAACAACACTCATTCTTTTCTCATCAATCAATGCCAATTGCTCATATCGATCACGAATCCATTCGGCATCGCTCAATCCAGCTTCCTGAATAATCCTTAAAGATGGTATCTCAACTTCAGCTGGTATCACTGCTTTTGTTCCGTATACCAATAGATAAGGAGTTGCTCCAGTTGAGGTTCGAATTGTGGTGCGATAACCTAGCAAAGCATAAGGCAAATTTTCATGCCAACATTTGTAGTTGTCAATCATCTTTCTCAGTATCCTCTTGATGTTCTTATTAGCAGCTTCCACAGCTCCATTCATCTGAGGACGATATGCAGTTGAATTACGGTGGGTGATTTTGAATTGTTCACATATCTCTCTCATCAAGTGACTGTTCAAATTTGCTCCATTGTCTGTGATGATAGACTCGGGAACTCCAAACGACATATCAAATTATTCCGAACAAAATCGGCCACAACTTTCTTCGTCACAGCTTTGTAAGAGGCGGCTTCGACCCACTTTGTGAAATAATCAATGGCGACCAAAATGAACCTATGACCATTGGAGGCAGAAGGCTCAATTGGTCTAATAACATCCATGCCCCCAAGCTGCAAATGGCCAAGGGGAACTCATCGCATTGAGCTCGTGGGGTGGTACTTTGATAAGATCTCCATGTACTTGGCATTTATGACATTTTTGGACAAATCGGCCACAATCATTTTCCATAGTCATCCAGAAGTATCCTGCCCATAAGATTTTCTTTGCTAATGTAAACCCATTCATGTGTGTCCCACATACTCCAGCATGCACTTCTTCAAGCAATCTCGTAGCTTTTGCAGCATCCACACATCTTAGTAACCCTAGATCAGGTGTCCTCTTATAAAGAACCTCTCCATTCAAAAAGAAGTTGTTTGCCATTCTTCTGATTGTTTTCTTCTGAATACTTGTTGCTTTTTCTGGATATTCGCCAGCTTCTAAGTACTTTTTCACATCGATAGACCATGGATTCTCATCCCATTCTGCTTCCACATGTGAACAATGTGCTGGTCGTTCTTTTAAAACTATCTCAAGTGGATCGATATAACTCTTCTCTGGGTGTTGTATCATGGATGATATGGTTGCAAGGGCATCAGCAAGCTCGTTCTGTATTCTCGGTGTGTGTCTGAACTCGGTCTTCCTAAATCTTTTGCATAATCTCTGTACCAATTGTACGTAAGGTAAGATTTTAGGATTCTTCACCGCCCATTCTCCTTGAACTTGATGAATCAACAAGTCTGAATCACCAATTATCAGTAATTCTTGAACATTCATGTCAAGAGCCATTCTAATGCCAAGAATACATGCTTCGTACTCAGCCATGTTATTAGTGCATCGAAATCTAAGCTTTGCTGTTGCTGGATAATGTTGCCCCGATTCAGATATCAACACTGCTCCAATTCCTGATCCTATAGAGTTTACTGCTCCATCAAAGAACATTCTCCACCCAGGATATGATTCTGATATATCTTCCCCTACAAACAATACTTCTTCGTCAGGGAAATATGTTCTAAGCGGTTCATATCCTTCATCTACTGGGTTTTCAGCAAGGTGATCGGCCAAGGCTTGCCCTTTGATTGCTTTCTGAGTCATGTACACAATATCGAACTCACTCAACAACATTTGACACTTTGCTAGCTTTCCTGTGGGCATTGCTTTCTGAAATATGTACTTGAGCGGGTCCATCCTCGAAATGAGATGTGTTGTATAAACCGACAGATAATGTCTCAATTTCTGAGCAACCCAAGTCAAAGCACAACAAGTTCTCTCTAAAAGGGTGTAACGGGCTTCATATGATGTGAACTTCTTGCTCAAATAGTATATAGCTCTCTCCTTTCTTCCGGTCTCATCATGTTGTCTCAACACACACCCGAACGCATTTTCAAAGACGGATAAATACAATAGCAAAGGACTGCCTGCACTTGGTGGCACCAATACTGGTGGATTCGAAAGGTAACTCTTGATGGTGTCAAAAGCCTTCTGACATTCTTCGGTCCATTTGGTTGGCGCATCTTTTCGTAGTAACTTGAATATGGGCTCACATATCACCGTTGATTGAGCTATGAATCGACTAATGTAATTTAGTCTCCCCAGAAAACTCATTACTTCCTTCTTAGTCTTTGGAGGAGGTAAGTCTTGAATTGCCTTGATCTTAGACGGATCAAGCTTGATACCTCTCGTGCTAACTATGAACCCGAGAAACTTCCCTGCAGGTACTCCAAATGCACATTTGGTTGGGTTCAACTTCAAATCATACCTACGTAACCTGTTGAAGAACTTTTCCAAGTGTGTCAGATGATCAGAACTCTCGCGGGATTTTATTATGACATCGTCCACATATACCTCAATTTCTTTGTGGATCATATCATGGAAAATGGTGGTCATAGCTCTCATGTAAGTGGCTCCAGCATTCTTGAGGCCGAACGACATCACTCGATAATGGTAGACTCCCCAAGGTGTGATGAATGCTGTTTTTTCTGCATCTTCTTCATCCATTAGGATCTGGTGGTATCCCGCAAAACAATCCACAAAAGATTGCAGCTCATGCTTAGCACAATTATCGATGAGTATGTGGATATTCGGCAAGGGGAAATTATCTTTTGGACTCGCCTTGTTGAGATCCCGATATTCCACGCATATCCTAATTTTTCCATCTTTCTTTGCCACTGGAACAATGTTAGCCAGCCAAGTGGGATACTTGGTCACTTCAACGACTTTTGATTCAATCTGCTTCATGACTTCTTCTTTTATCCTCAAACTCAAATCTGGCTTGAATTTTCTGGTTTTCTGCTTAACTGGACAGTACCCTGAATTGATAGGCAGCTTATGGGAAACAATATCGGTGCTCAACCCCGGCATATCATCATAAGACCATGCGAACACATCAATGTACCGTCTGAGTAGTTTGACCAGTTCTTCTTTTTCCGTCGCTTCCAAATGGACACTGACTCGGGTTTCTCTGACCGACTCGTCATATCCCAAGTTCACTATCTCTGTCTCGTCCAGGTTGGGCTTTTCATCATTTTCAAGTTGCCTCAAGTCCTCGGTGAGATGTTCAGGCATCATAGTTTCCTCATCATATTCTTCACATTCATCTTCATCGACCTTACTTGGTTCGTCGTGTTCGTGACATGTCATGACATTGACAGGTTTAGATTCATTTTTACTGAAAAGAACAACAAATCAACCATGTTAGATAGAAAGAGTTTAAATGTATTTATTGAAAAATAATTCGCAATGATAAGATAATCAATTTAAAAATAAACGAGGCTTTCATTGGAATTTTTAAAAAGGCGTACAAACTTTGGTCATGACTCATGAGTCAATTCCTTTTTAAACATTACGATAAAAAAATAAAGTGACATAAATAGTGGTTTCGGGCCTCGTCCGAACAACACCGATTTTCAAAAATAAAACTTCAAATCTTGTCTTTGTCTACCAAGCCATTCGATAGATCATAAGTGGAGTGGCCATCCAATTTTGTAGCATCTCTCCAGGTCTGGCATTTTGGATGGTGGGTGTCGTGGTGCATTCTGTCGAGATCACAGCACAATCTTCTTCATCAAACAATTTTCCCATCCCTTCCACTAGACCATCAATCTCAGGCGCTAAAGCTTTAGCAACAAATGACTGGCACAACATTGGAATAGGCTTCAGTATATCACAGTCTTTCTTCTTTCTTGTTTCTGCTTCAAACAATTCTTCCTCTGTTGGGGTATAACCGACGCCGAAGCGGAAATTTTGAAGTGGTATAGGAAGAGGTTCGGATATGCCATCCAAATTCTTGCCTAACCCACGCCCAGGTTCAAAACCACTTCTCAGCATAGTTGTGGCTAGCATTTTATACACTTGCGGCATTGGTACTTGTAGTGTCGTATCTTCAAAAGCAGCATTCATTATCTCCACCATGTGAAAGTCAGTACCCTGAGAAGACTCTTCAATAACTGGAATGGAGAAATCGGGGTAACTACGATTACTATCGTCACCATGGATGACAATTTCATGATCCTCCCAGATGAATTTCAAAAGTTGATGCAATGTGGATGGGATTGCTCCAACAGCATGGATCCATGGTCTTCCTAGCAATAAGTTGTAGCTTGTAGATATACCCATCACCTGGAATTCAGTGACAAATTCTGCAGGCCCCATTTGGATACACAAGTCTACTTCTCCCATAGTTTCTCTTTGCGAACCATCAAACGCCCTTACATTCATGCGACCTTGACGGACCTTCCCTACATCATAATTTAGCTGAGTAAGGGTTGATAATGGGCAGATATTGAGTCCTGAACCACTATCAATCAATACTCGCGCTACAAATGTGTCCCTGCATTTGATGGTGATATACAAGGCACGATTGTGCATCACTCCTTCAATTGGTAATTCCTCTTCTCGAAAAGAGATTTGGTGACTCCCAATGACATGACTAACCATAGTGGCTATATTCTCACCACTTGTTCCCGTCGGTACATATGCTTCATCAAGTACCTTCAACAGTGCTTTTCGATGGTACTCAGAACTCATTAGTAAAGCCCAAATAGAAATATGAGCGGGAGTCTTCTCCAAATGCTTGACAATGGAATACTCCTTAGGCTGCATTCTTCGCCAAAATTCTTCAGCCTCACCCTCTGTGATCGTCTTTTTTTGGTTCTCCTTTCTTTGTGTCCCCTGAGTTAGTTCTTCTGGAATGTAGCATCTTCCAGAACGTGTCATCCCTTGTGCGGTAGCCGCCTGCATGACAAACTTTCCTTTGGGCTGCTCGTTGCTGCTTTCCTTTGTCAAAGTGAATGCTTGATGAGGTACAGTTATTACAACAAGCTCTGGACGGGCCTTTATGGTCAATGATGCCACTGTTGGTATAAGTGAGTTTACATTGGCTTCACCAATAGTCCTATTAGCAAGCCAATCTTCGTCTCTTTCAATCATGTTGATGGTAGCTCCTCCATGATTCGGCAATGGGTTAAGGTTCACATTGGGGGCAGGGGTTTGGAGAGTGATGACTCTGTTATCGATCAAGTTTTGAATCTTATGTTTCAAATTGATACATCCTTCTGTATCATGGCCTGCCCCTCCAGAATGGTAAGCACACCGTTGATCTGCTCGGAAGAACTTTGTTGTGGGATTAATTGTCCTTGCATCTACTGGTTGGATCAATCCTGCCGCTCTTAGACGCTCAAAGAGTTGGGTACGTGTTTCTGCCAAGGGAGTGAAAACTCTGGGAGGCTTTCTTTCGAGGTTAGGGTGGGGTAGATTGTTTGCATTTGGGTTGTTTTGTTCGGGAATTTGGTAGACTGGTGCATTGGCTTGGTGATTTGGTAGTGTATTTTGGTAGGTTGGTGGTTGATAGTTCTGTTGTGCATAGTAGATTGGGATTGGAGCTTGTGGAGATGGTGGGTAAATATTTAAGGTGGAGAATCGGTTGGAGTTTCCAATGGCAGAATCAGACCCAAAATACCTTTGCGGCCTTGGCCTCGGGCTAAAAGATATAGCAGACACATCCTCTTTCTTTTTCCTAGCAAATCATGTGGTCATGTTTGGTGAGGATTTGTTGGCAGCATGCAAAGCAGTGAGACTCGTAACCTTTCCAGACTTGAGGCCATCCTCTATGGCTTCTCCCATTCTGATCAGCTCTGAAAACTTCTGCCCCATCATGGGAAACATCCTTTCATAATACTCGGCCTCCTGAGCTCGAATAAAAGCAGAGGTTATTTCGCTTTCAGTCATCACAGGTTGTACCTTTGCAGCTTCTTTCCTCCAGCGGCACGCATATTCACGATAGTCCTTTGTGGTCTTTTGCTTGATTTTTTCCAAATAATATTTGTCAGGGACAGCTTCGACATTAAACTGGAATCTTTCCAAAAAATCTTTGGCCAGAGCCCCCCATGTAGACCACTGAAGGAGTTATTGAGATGTGAACCATTCTAACGCCTCCCCACTGAGGCTTCGACTAAACAATCTCATAATTAATGCATCATTTTTCCCGATACCCACGAGTTTATCACAATATGCTCGTAGGTGAGCCATGGGATTGCCAATACCATTGAAGGTTTCAAATTTTGGAATTTTGTAACCTTCGGGTATTTCCAAGTCATGGTGCATGCAAAGGTCCTCATACTCAAGTCATGTTATCTTCCTCGAAGATTGAACACTTTTTACTGCTTTAGAGATGGCATCCTTCATAACATTCATTTCTTGTTCACACTTTTCTTCTCTCAACTTCCACTCCTTCTCCATTTCTTAATAGTGATCCAGCTCCGGTTGAACAGGAAAGCTGGGACATGGCTCAGGGATTGTATAGGCTGGTGGAGTTTGGAATGTTACGGAAGGGTATGCAGGCTGGCTAGGCAAAACATGCGGATTATTGGAGACTGGGGGCATGATTTGGTGGGTTGGTGTGAAGATTTGGGAGTGATTAGTGTTGGGTACTTGGTTATGATTTGGTAATGGTGGTGGTGTTTGGTAGGAAGTGCCGGCATAAGGAGCATTGGATACAGTTAAGTCAATGGTATGAGGATTAGGGGTGGAAGTGATGGGCCCTGTGGTATGGGTAGGGAAATAGTTGAGTAATGGGGAACTTAGTGATGGAAAAGGAGGAGGAGGTCTTCTAGTTTCAAGGGGGGGTTCATTCGATGCAATGGCCAGTTTGGCCAGATCTTTGGTCTGTTGAAGCTCTTCTTGCATGTCTGCAATTCGTTGCATTAACTGAGAGATCAACTCACTCTGATCAGTGAGTTCAACATTTCTGATGGTCACATCAACTATTCCTGTTTCTTCAGGAGTACCAGTCATTTTGCTTTTGCCTTTATCCAAAGAATGATCAGGGAAGAGTGGTATGATTGCTTTAGATCTTGTAAAGTAGGGAAGGTCGGCCAGTTTGATTGCAACACAGATCAATTTTTACCTGTAGAGAAGAACAACTCAAAAGACATATGTGTTAGTTTTTTTTTTTTTTAACGAGATATGCAAATAAGATGATATAAAAAATAAACACACAAGTGTCATTTTGCTTCAAGCAGATTAATCCACGAAAATATTTCGGGTGAATTTGAGGACTCAAATGGAAAGAAATCTTTTTGTAATTGAATTGGAAAGGTCGACTTGCATAGAATCCTACTAATTTCTCCCACTTATATGCTTTGTAGGTGGAACTCTTCAGAATCATTCAGTAATAAGGGAGGATAAAAATTGAAAAGATAGGGACCGAGCCTTAAGTAGGCTGCCTACGTATCCACCAAGGAAATCAGGCCCGACGTAGTTCGAATTACATAAGATAACTTAAACGTACCCTTCCCAAAATTGATAGAGAGACTAGGCTCGAAAAGAGCTTTCTACGTACCCCCTATGGGAACAAGTCTCACGTAGTTCTTGATTACAATAAAGCTTAAAAACAAAATGACAAACACAAAAAATGCGTTACATGAACCTAAATCTACCCAAAGACTTCTTTCATTCCTTCTTCAACCGTAGGGTGACGATTCGGTGCTCTCGTCATCTGAACCTACTTTTGTTTTACCTTTTCCCCTCATGGAGGAAGCATTCCCAAAATTTAATTTCTTAATGTCCTGTTCAATTTCGGGGATCCTTGCAGATGCTTTAGTGATATTAATTATCTCTTGATCAATTTTTACAATCTTTCTTTTCACCGAGGCTGTTTCCATGTCAACCTCAATAATTCTCTCTCGTAGCATCCATTCAGTTTGGTCCAGTATTGCAAGTCTCCTTTTGGCTGCAACTATCCTCTCTCTAGTCTCGACAAATTTTCTGAACATTGACTCTTCAGTTTCTTCCTCACTAACCAAAGCAATAGGCGAGATTGGCGCGTTGGCACTTTTTCCAGACATTCTAGCAAATCGACCTTCCTATGATGGACGAATAAAAAACTTAGGAGATTTTTAGAGTAGACGGTTTATATATTTCTGAGAAACTTGGACAACACTTCAGAAGTAATTTGGACGGACTTTGTTGTTGTGGATTTCAATATATGCTTAAGGTGCTCTAAGAAACAAGAGTAGATTAATTCTGTTTTAGACAAAATGACACATCACAACACAAAGCAATTATATCAGGTAGCACACAAATAATTTATATCGCGTCCTAAACTTGTGACCTTTTTATGCCAAAGGTGAGCCTATCGAATTGAAGGATGTATAACGTCGTTCGAAACATCGCATTGCCTCGAAACCCAAATTTATACAAATTTTATGAATGAAACTGAAAGGGGATAGATAATAGGGAAAAGGGATACAAATGATCAATCTCACGCAGGAGTATAAACCTAAATTATGCTTCCATGGATGGTCCTTCATCTTGATTTCTTATAATCCCCGCATGTCCACACTTTTGGATGAAATGGTAACTTCATGCTTCTTCGCCTCGAACAAACTATTAAAACTCTCAACCCTAAGAGACAATGTTTTGCCAAATGGCGTATACATCCTTCAAATATGAACACATAAGTATGATTGTCTTTTATTGACCAATGGACCAAATAGACACAAGGTGGGCTTCTAATGGGCCCAACACACCTTGGGTGTTGGTCAACCTAGTTCAGAATGCGCTAAAAATTGGGATTTGGTTTCGCTCTACGCTAGTTGACTAAGAGTGGTTTTTGAAAGACCGGGAACCCAAGTGGACAACTTAGGCTGAAAGTCACGACAACCATTGGACGCATGACGTACCAATAAATTGCCGATCCTTTCAAAAAAGGGTTGAGTATAAAAAGTCCGGCTGCGATTATGCAGAAACCGTCCTTAATATACTATACATACAATAGGAAGTGTCATGAATGCAATGACAGTTACAACAAATTAAACACATTAAGAGCAGATAAATAATTCAGCAATTAATAACAATTAGTCAAATAAGTCAAATCTTATGATTAGAACTTAATTAACTCCCCAGCAGAGTCGCCATTTCTGTTACGCCGTAATTTTTCTATCATTAGAAAAATCACTATTTTGAAATGTTCTAAGTATAAAATAATTTGAGAAAAATACTTAGAAAAGAGTCGCCACTTAATTTTTTAAAGAAATTAAGAAAACTTATAATTTTCAAAGATTTAAACAGAATAAAAGATCATTTGAAAATACCAAAGGAGGTTCGGGGTTCAATTTACACTTCGAGAAGGGTTTAAGCATTCGAAGTGCCCGCTAACATGCGGTTGACCTGCGACTTGACTAAAATACATTTTTTGACTAATTCTTAGGAAAATGGTTTAACACAAAAGAAAATATGATAATTTACAATATTCAGTTAATTTTTTTTTAAAAAAGTTAAATAACAAACATTTTTCATTCTTCAAGCTAAAGGAACTTTAATTGAAACATTTCAATCGAATTGCAAGTTATTAGGATTTTAACAAATTTACACTAATTGAACTTATTTGAATT
>JAJOOO010006831.1:0-15306 GCA_029582685.1 Solanum piurae | reverse complement strand
AACTCTAGGTTGCGCTTATTTCCAGGCAAACTCAAGTCCAAATGGACTGGGCCATTTTTGCTCACAAAAGTGCTCCCCCATGGAGCGGTTGAGCTTGAGAATAGTGAAGGAACAAGGTTCATGGTAAATGGCCAAAGAATCAAGACCCCATAGGTATGTCTCCTTACCAACTTGTATATGGGAAGTCTTGTCATTTACCGGTAGAACTAGAGTATAAGGCGATGCGGGAAATGAAGAAGCTAAATTTGTATTGGGGGGCTGCATATAATCAAAGAATGAATGACTTGAATATGCTGGATGAGTTTCGCCTAAAAGCTTACGGAAGTTCAACCCTGTACAAAGAGAAGATGAAGCGGTATCATGATCAAAGAATTGAAAAGCGAGAATTTGTGGTTGGTGATCTTGTGCTTCTATTCAACTCTAGGTTGCGCTTGTTTCCAGGCAAACTCAAGTCCAAATGGACTGGGCCATTTTTGCTCACAAAAGTGCTCCCCCATGGAGCGGTTGGGCTTGAGAATAGTGAAGGAACAAGGTTCATGGTAAATGGCCAAAGAATCAAGATCTATCTGGGAAATGCTGAAAGTGGGCAAGAAGTGATTGAGGCATACAATCTTGATGAAGTCTGAGTAATCAAGAAACTTGCGTCTGCCGCGACGTTAAATCAAGCGCTGCTTGGGAGGCAACCCAAGATGTACAATCTAGCCAACGATAGGTTTCTGTTTTCCATTTAGTAGTTGTCGTTGTTTAATTGCGTCTCTGTACTAGTCTAGATAGGTGTTTTAATTTTTTTAGTGTTGGCTAGAATTAGCATAGAGTCCGTGTCTAAAAAGTGTCCAAAATATATATATAAAAAAAAAGACTATTGGTTGCTACATGTGCAGGTATGCCATGAAAAATTTGCAGAAGCTGGTCTGGTGTAGAGGTCTACGGACCCCATTGACGGTCCGTTGATCGATCCACGGACCATGTATGGTGTCCATAGAGCTCAGGTAAGTCCCTAAACTTTTCTAAGTGTAAGTGTGATCTACGGTCCTGATCTACGGACCGTAGATCGACTCACAGACCGTAGACGGGGTTTCGTGGGTCCAAACCCTAACTCTGTCTGACCCGACCCGGACCCCCTTATTTAAAACTCCCCTAATTTCAAATTATTTCCACTTCCCTCCATTCACTATCCAACCGTTTCAACCATTCCATAACCTCCCTAAATCACTCCATAACTCCCCCATTAAATCATCCCTTCCTTTCCCCCATAATTCCCAAAATTCCTTTCCATTTCGAATACAACTCATCCCATATTCCTAAGTCCGGTGTTGGGTTAGTCAAGAAGAGGTAATTTTTTTTTGTCTTGCTAAGTAGTGTCGTCACACAATCACCCCACTCCTCGTTGCTTGTAAGATAATAGACTTTCCCCTCACTTTGAATTTCGGTTCATAGATTGAATATAGAAAGTCGGGAGTTGGGTCTTGACCTTGGGTAATCGTTAGATGAAATTGCATGATAAAATTGGTAATTACATTACCCTTGGAACGATAGATAGTGATTGTGTTGCCTTGTTGTTTTCAATTACAAGTCTAAATATGAGTTTCGACTTAGTGTTCCAAAGTTTGGTGTAAATACTTGTTAAAATGATTAATAGGAGTCCTGAGAATGACAAACTAGCATGCTCCATTGTTGAAATGCATGGTTAGACTAGGATATTGTTGAACATGGTCTAAAGATGTGAAATTCAAATTAGAGAATGGCTGAAACCTAGCACAGATCGCATCCACGATACCCCCTCTACGGACCGTAGATTGGGTTCGTGGGTTGATGACCTTGAAAATTTTACCAAGTGTAAAACCACGGATGTGGACTATGGTCCGTAGATCAATCTACGAACCGTTCTGTACATCCGTGGTTTCCATCTGCGACCAATAGTGTTGGTCCTCTGATCCACGAAAGGGTTCCATGGACCGTAGATCAGTCTACGGACCGTATGTACCCTCCGTGAATGATCACTGTTGCCACTGTCTGATTTTTTTTTTGGGTCTCTATTACTGTTCGTGTTTAGTTCTAAAGTTTTTTCGAGTGTGTTTATAGTTAGTTTTGGTACTAATATTACTTTCACAGGTATGATGGCACCCAAAAAGCTAGTCACCTACTCAAAACATGGAAAGTCCAAATCTGTTGCCCCTAGCTTCAGATTAATCGATGAGGACACAGATACAAAACGAGATCCAACATACGTTCCTCCCACCACAAGGACTTCTCCCACAGCACCCCAAGTTACCAGAGGCACCCCCCGGAAGGTGATTCCTGATGTAGTCACTGTCTCCCAGTCTAATGAGGAGCATACACTGATCGGGTTACCAACTGGGGCTGCTTCCAGTTTAGCTACTGGGTCTGTGTCAGGATCTGAGTCTACCGATGCTTCAGGGTCCGAGTTTGCCCATGCTTCAGGATCCGAGTTTGTCGATGTTTCAGGGTCCAAGTCTGCTCATGCCTTGGGATCGACTGCCAAGTCAGCAACAGGGTCCAGCCAAAATGGACAAGCTGCCTCGTCTGATGAAGCTACTAGCTCTGAGTCCGTACCTATACCAAGGAATGAGAACCCTACCCCGGTGGCCGGTGAGCCAAACAGATGGTGTGTTGAGGGCCAATGGCAAATCTATCGGGATTCGAAGATGCTTAACGACAAAGCGAAGATGGCCCAAATTATTACAGAGGAGCGCAGAGTCCTCACAGGGAGCTTGCACACTATCCCCGACATCCAGCGGTTGTTTAACCTTCACAAGTGTGACTGGATGGCTCGAGACCCAGGTACTTATAGTGAGGAGATTGTACGGGAGTTCTACGCCTCCTATGCCGCCACTCTTCGTGGTTCGATCTCCAAACGGTCAAAACCCATAGCCCAGGACCCTCTCACTTCCACTATGGTCCAGGGTTTTCCGGTATACATATCACATGCCACCATCAGCCGCTTTCTCTATGGGACTACCACATGTCACTGTTGGTCCCTCAACACAGCTGAGTTTGATTACAGATGGGACATCGTGCGGAGCGGTGTTTTTCAGTGGAATGCTGAGCAGCGAGAGGCTGTCATACTATGGGTGGCTAAATACATTGCTGCAGATGGTGAGGGTGATGAATGGGTCGCCGCACCTCGGTTAGGTATCTGAAAGGCCACATTGAATTTTGTGGCCAAGTTCTTCTGGTTGTTGGTGCGTAACAGGGTGTCGCCGACAAAAGCTGACAACCAAGTCACATGGGATAGAGAAGTTATGGTTGCAGCTCTGGTAGCAGGAGTGGATATTGACTTTGCCCGCATGCTGCTGGCAGAGATTCACGAGAGGGCTTTCAAAACAGCCCCTACTTACCCCTTTTCCTGTTTGATTTTCCACTTGTGCAGGGACTCTGGAGTGCCGATCTGGCATTGTGACAGGTTAATTCACCCTACAGGGACATTGGATATAGGCCTCATTTATGGTGAGGCAAATGTGGCAGCACCTCGCAGAGAGCCCCAGGTTGAGGTACCTCCCTTGGGCGCAGATCTTGCAGACACGGTGGGGCAGGCATAAGGTGGTGATCCCATTATACCTGATCACTCTGATACTATCCCGGCCTCCTCTTCTCAGGATGCTAGCATGGCTCCTAGTTCATCTCGGTCCATACCACAGTTGGGAGCTACTGTTGTCCCGTTGGCCAGCATACAAAAATTAGAGGCTCAGATGGCCACACTGCTGCATCACATCCAGCCATGGATGCACAAGTCGATGGCCGAGTTCGAGGCCAGAGTGGAACGACAGATGGAGGGCATGATGGATCGGAAGATCCAGGCTGTTAACAAGCGTCTTGATGCCTTTGAATTGCGAGTCCTCGAGTGATCAGCCCCGGACATAGATCTATCCTCTTTGCAGGCTAAGTTATCTAGTCTCCAGACTGATGTTGATGTCATTCTTGCTACCCCTACAGTTGAGCCTCAGGCGGCACCTACTGCACTGACTGATGATACAGTGCTGGAGGCTTTATTCAGTGGGACCGCCGAGGAGGGGCTTGAGCCTACACATGCGAAAGGGAAGAGGCACCGCTCTAGTCACAGTGAAGAAGAAAAGGCTCAAAAGAGACAGCGCAGGCAGGAGAAGAAGCCAGGAAGGCTTCAATTTTAGATGAAGAGTTGCGCCAGCGGAGGGCGCATGAGAGTGTTGCAGGGGCATCGAGTTCTGCTCCAGTTGTAGAGGTCTCGCCTATTGTGAGGAACGTTGTGAGCACCACTGATTTAGACTTTACTTTAACCAACAATTATATTCAATTAGTCAAATTACTTCCAACAACAAAACAAGTAATTAAAGGGGGGGTTTTGTGAAACAAATTGTAAGAACTTAATGAGTAATCAGTTATCAAAAGTCAATTTTGGTTGTTATCAAGATGAGAGAAATAACTAGGGTATACGTGTTCCCCACAAGCCCATAACGCAGTAATCTTAGTAATAGCAATCCTCTCCTAGTGTATTACATGCAAAGTGATAAGTTAGGTATCTCTAAATCCTTGGTCTGGCATCTAGAGAATTTCACCCCGCACCTTGGTCCGGCTACGTGTGTATAATTTACTAACCCTTACCTTTACCTCATATTAGACATCATAATCGATGGCAGCTAATGCCTTTGGGAGTGGCTGGCTGGCTGGCTAGGCGGCTTAGATATATGAGATCCTCTACAGAGTTGACACGTTCCCAAGGAACTCTTGCTAGCTGGGTGGTTGATTCCCCTGGGAGTGGATGGCTGGGCAGTTTGGGTTGATTATCACTCTTGCTAGCTTGACTGGGAGTTGACTGGTTGAGTTGATTGTCAGTCTTGGTAACTGGGCTGGGAATTGGTTGGTTATTAGATTTGGATTACTCTTTTGTCTTATAGACTTAGCTATTCTATGTACGTGTCGGGCTTATGGGGTTCGTTTGAGTTTTATTTAATTTGCGTACAAGTGTACTTTTCGGGCTTATTGGGTCAGTTAGGTTTAGTTTAGCTGTACTTAGATTTAATTTTGGTATACTCGGGTGCCTTCCTTTATGATTTTACCTCTGTTTGTTTTTGGATTTTATCTTTTCTGATTGTCGTTGTCATGACCAGAACCTACACCCTGGATGTGGCCGGCACTCGAGAACCATTGCTGGTCCCCAAGCGAACCCTCATCTTGGGTGAATACAAACGGAAGACTAACTCAAGCATACATAAACATCAAATTGAAGCAACATTTAAAAAACAGTTTACTGAATCTCTAAAACTCTGCTTAATATACTAAGTATGAAACATAGGCTTTAAATAAAACATTTGAAACTCAAAGACTCTCCAAACTGTCTATCTATGAAGCCTGTACTATATAAAGATGAGTGTGGGGGGAAAAGAAGCATGACTCCTGAAGGGAACTACTACTAACCACTCATAAAACTGGAGTCCTCCAAAAGCAAGGAAGTCTTACTCAAAAACTGACGAGCAGATGGAGTGATTCAACAAACTCTTATTGAGGATCTTAAGAACATCTATCTGCATCATTGAAAGACGCAGGTTGAAAAACATCAGTACATTGACTGTACGAGTATGTAATATAGTTGAATAACAAATAACTGAATTGATAAAATTGTAATAGATAAAACATAAACTCAACTGAATATAAAGGATTAAATAAATGTAATCATTTAGAACTTTACGAAAAATACTTACTCATCTCTGAAACTCAACATAATAAGTGATATAATAAAAATGCACTTTTAACTATATTTGAGAGATTTTCTAACCGGCAACCATCACTATGAGTTACGTGATGATACAACGTCTCGCCTACGCGGCCAAAAATGTCCTATACCTTGACGAGGTATAGAACACCTCAATTAAGTGGATCCACTAAGCTCTGCTCGAAGGAACTAAGAATTTATCTGAAAGGTATGATTATTTACCCATGTTGGCATACATGGTTTATGAGAATTTTGAGTTGTATGAACTCATCCCCATATCGGTGCTCAATACTACTCCCAATAATATACTCATTCTCAAATGCATAAAACATACTCTTTCTCTGTGTTGAGGTAATTACTCAAAATAACCACTTAAAAGAAGTAATGCTCTGATGTATCTCTAAACTCATAAACTCATTTAGAAATCAAAGTTCCTCTTTCTCAATGTAAAAGTAATACATTTTGGAATCAATAGTTCCCTTAAAATTTACTCAAAATGTCTTTTTAAACTTTCCTCAAAACTCCTACTTACTTTCTTAGAAAATCAATTTGAGAAAATTGTTCAATTTAAAAGATTCTCAACAATAACCCAATGAATACTCAAATATTACGGTTCATGCATAAAAAATATTGACATGAACGACTAAACTCAATAAAAGCTCTTGAACTTTTCTCTTAAACTCACTTTAATTTTTTTTAAATGTAAATTAAGACATATGATTTGAACATATAGGAACTCTCAATGATGAATGGAGTTTATAGTAGCTAATACAAAGAAGAAGATGTAGTCACAACTCAAAGAAACACATCCGGAATGAAACACGAAAGAAAATAGGCTAAGCGACCCTTGGCGCATTGCTGACGTGAGGCGCCAGGCCCCAAACTATTGACCAAAGTTTGGGGTGCACTGTTTTCATGGTGTACCAGGCCCAAAAATACTAGGCAATGATCCTGGTGCTCCGCCCCATACCTTTACCCAGAAATCCAATGAATTTTTCAAGTCAAAATAGGGTCTCAACTAGTTTAGAATGGGGGAAATTCTCCTAAACCCTTCTTGATTCTCAAACCCAACACCAATACATGAGGAATTACACACAATCCTTTTTGGAAATATAAATTCTACAAAGGATCAACAACACGAAAGAATTCACAACCTCCATTGTCCAAGAATTGAACAAAAACAAGAACTACTCGAGAACACTTTGAATACAATGATTTCGTGGATAAATTCAGATGTATGACATGAGGACAAACAATTCCAACACTGTGAGAAACCTTACATACCAGGAAAGAAAAATGTTCTTGGTGAAATCCTCAGAACGCTTGAAAACCTACCATTTTCTCCTCTTGAAACCCCGCTCTAAATCTCTAACTGTTTAGGAACGCGAAAAAGTGGTCTACTACTGATTAGAACCTTATTTGGGGTGAAGAAAACGTGTTTAGGCTCAGTAGTAAAAGGAAAAGACCAAACTACCATTCTAAAAAGAATGAGATGCCTTTAATAGAGAGGCTTCCCTCACACAAACATAACTCTTTACTCCAAGGTCGAAATTAAGAAAGCTTGGCGATGTTGTAAAGTGGACTCAAAGACCTTTAATTTGATAGGTCATGGGACACCTAATTCTGTAAGTACTAAGATATATGATTGTTTGAAGTTTACCCAAGTAATGTCTCATATTAAAACTCAATCGGTATGGAAGCTTTTAACTCAACTTTGTGCTAGGGGATTATAGAGACCTTAATTCACTTCCAAAATCATTCCCACACTAAAGAATTGATCTTAACACCTAATAACAATCAATAATCACTTGGTACAATATTATTCACCAATGAAAATGGTTCGAGTTTTAACTTAGAAATTTTTGGGATGTTACAGTCTTTACTTTTCTTGTTCTTTCTGCCTATGATACCTAGTGAGTACCTTGTTTTGGTACTTATGCTACACTTTTAATCTTCTTATGTTGCAGGTCCTAGTACCAACTAATAGCGGTGATTGTTTGTGTTATCCTTTGTAGCTTGGAGATATGGGAGACGAGGGTGATCACTTGGCATCTTAGATCAGCATGTCTCCTTTGGTACATATGTTAGATTGTCTTTTGAATTTGAGAAGTCTTGTCGTAGTCCACTTTTGGGACTTGTATTTATTTTTGTTAGAAAACTCTGTACTCGTGACTTCCAAGTTCTGGGAGGGTATCTATTTTATATAGTTTTGGATTACTTTTCGTTTCTGTCTTTTCTTATTATTAGCATTGCTTTGTATTTAGTTCTACCCTGGTAGTCACTACCTCTTATTCTAGCTACAGGTCGACCTACCTACTTGTTGATTTTAGTAGGTGCTATTATGACTCGGGAAGTCAGGTCATGACATTCTTTTCTAGAAGTTTAGGAGAAATTTTGATTATAACTTTGAGTTAATAACCCTATTTCTATTGTGATTCTTAGAAAGTCATGCCATGACCTATAATCTTGACATCTTATGTGAGCTCTAGTCCGATTTCAAGACCCTAAGTATGAATCAGTTTCGCCTGTATTAGTAGAAAAGTTCATAAGTAAGAAAGATAGTAAGAGTAACTCCTTTCCCTTCCATTCTCAATTTAATTGTCATTTGAGGATGAATGATCCCAAGGGGGAGATATTGTAACACTCCAAAAATTTCAAAGCCAAGACCCGAATCATTCTTCATTTACGTATAAGGTCATATCGGGTGATTCTTAAATGTGCTTAGGTGTTAAGGTCAATTCTTTAGTGTGGGAGGATATTTGGAGATGAATTAAGTTCACAAGAATCCCCTAGCAAAAAGTTGAGTTGAAAGCTTCTCTACAGTTTGAGTTTTGATATAAGATTCTACTTAGGCCAACTTCAAACAATCATATCATTCAATATATATTGCATTAGGTGGCTCATGACCTATCAAAATAAATTTATTTGAGTCTTCTTCCAACGCCACCAAATTTGTGTCAATCCGAGTTTGGAGTAAAGAATTATGATAATTTTACTAACCTGATGTAGTGTAGCGATGTTTTGGCTGACGGAAAAAATACAAAAAATGGTTGTTCTTGTCTTTTCATCCCTAGGAAAATCCTAAATGGATTTCTTGGCTCCTAAAAGGCCCTAAACAGTTAGTTTTTCATCGCTTAATTCCCCATTCTCTTCTCTCTCAAATCCCAAGGCAAAACCCTAAGGAAAATTAAAGTATAAGACTTACAAGCAAGATTATTTAAATTTTTTTTCAAGATTCTTCTTTAAGGTAAGTCCTTATTCAACAATTTCAATCTTTCCAATTCATATTCCTTCACACAATTATAAATCATTAATAGAAATCATATATCTTAGTTATAGGGTTTTCAAGATACTAATTCAAGAACCTCAAGAAAGGTTTTCTTGATTGTTCTTCTTCAAGTTAGGGTTATTCTTCAAGATTCATGGAGGTTTTAAGGTATAAAAGGATATTCATAGTGTTGGACTAAGTTTTTTCTCACGCCCTATATCTAAATTTAGTTAGTAAAGTTCAATCTAGTGTTTTACCCACAGTTTCTATGAAATTCTAGACATGAATTGAATTCCTTATTCCGTATCCAAAATTCTTACTTATGATACTTTAATATTTTATGCATTGATATTTTTGAGTTGTTGTTCATGCTTATATTTTAACATGAACCCTAATTATTGAGATTTCGCTAAAAATTCTTGAATAAAGTATATTTTTCCTTACATTGATTTTGGAATTTTAAAGTGAGTCCAAACACATTTTAAAGCATTATTTTGAGAAGAGTTTTAAGGGGAACATTAATGGTCTTAAACCCTCTTTGAAACAATGTGACCCATATATGCATAATTTGAATAAATAAATAAAATAATATAAGATAAAACAAAAGTAATAATGAGGTTTGGGAGCATTCTTGAGATGATGTGACTTACTTGCGAAATGAGTGTTGAGGAGAGGGTTGAAAATAAAGAGAAGGAAATAAAGAGGTGATGAAGTCTAAAACTTGAAAAGTAGTTAGGAAAGTGTAAGTCACTATTATATAGTTTTTCTACCCGTCCCGTAGCCTACATTACAAACCGTTAAAATCTGATTTGATTATATTCAAACATGCTTAATTAGTGGAGATGTACATAATGGGCAAGCCTATAGTACTTTGTGCATACATGTAAGTTTTCTTTGTGAGTGTGAGAGTTGTTCCTTGATGCTAAGTCCATAATTTATATTCAATCTCTTGAATTGAGTGCTTGGACTAATTTCTTCTTGTGAGGACACTTGTTTGATGAAGGAAAGGTGTCATCTGATGGATTGCATGAAGCTTTAATGTTCGAGTCGCTAAAGTTGTTGAGTCTATAATTGAGGTTATGTGGTGACTGTATAATGGTCAAGGAAAAATGTGAATGTAAAAATGCTTATTGTGACTTGATAAAAATTCTTGAAAGTAGGGGTGTGCAAAAACCGAATCGACCAGTAAACCGAACCAAAAAAACTGTTATTGGGTTATTGGGTTAATGGGGTTTTAATGGTTTTATGAAAAAAATTATTGGGTTATCAGTTTGGTATCGGTTCTCAGTATTGGTTTATTGGGTAAACAGATAAACCATTAAGACGATAATAGTTTACTACTATACCATTCATAAATATTAAAAATTTAACATAACTAGACACTATATCAGTACTCTACACTACGGTCTACACATTTTACACGTCATAGTACTTCTATTTATGTCACCCCCCGAGCATGGACGTGGCTAGCACTCGAGAACCATTGCTTGCCCCAAGCTAACCCTTGGCCTGACTTACTTACTCAGCGGAAGACTTAACTTAACAAGATAAACCCAAATAAAACCTAGAATGTTATAACCAAAATATTCAACTAGCCAATAAGGTAAACTCAAGTCTCAACATAAGATAATAAAAATGAAAAGACTAAAGAACTAACATCTGAATGTCTATCTATAAAGCCTCTAAACAACTGAGATGGATGTCGGGACAGAACCACGACATCCTAATGAACTAACTAATACTGAAAGCAATAAAAAGGGATCCTCCAGAAGCAAGGAGGCTCACCAACAAACTCTGGACCTCAACTAGAATCAACGATGCACTGGATGCTGATCCTAGTTACCTGTGTCTGCATCATAAAAAGATGCAGGCCAACTGGCATCAGTACATTGAATGTACGAGTATGCGAGTGGAATGCTAAACAAGACATAAGCTTAAAAGGAACTGAAGAACTGAACTGGCTCAACTCAACTCAACTTACTGAACTCATTACAATATAAAGCAGTATAAAACAAGTGCAATATAAAGAAAAGCTTTTTAAAACATGAATGTCAACTCTGTGTATTTGGAAATACAATAATACTCTATGTGTATGCAAAGATACAACATAACTCTGAAATGTATGTAAAAATACAAATAAACTGTGTATATACGAATACCATTACTTTTGTGGGAGTTTCTCTAACCGACAACCATCACGTAAGAGCTATTGTGATGATACAACATTTTGCCTCACGCTGCCAGGGCCGTCCGATACCTTGTCGAGGGTATAGAACCTGAACTATTAAGTGGATTCACTAGTCTATGCTAAAAATAACTAAGGAATCATCTAAAAAGTATGACCCCTTTCTACCCATGCTGGCTACATGGTTTATGGGGGCTGTGAGTTGTCTGAACTCTCCCCCATATCGATGCTCAATACTACTCCCAAAACATGACACTGACTCTTATGTTTAAAAACATACTTCTTTCTGTGATTTGAGATAATTGCTCAAAAACTTAGCTCGAAGGCTATCTTGGAAATCAAAGTTTCCTCTCTTGCTTAATTATGAAAGTATTTACTCTTTTCTGAAAACTTGCTCAAAGGCTCTTTGGAAATCAAGGTTTCCTTTCTTGTTTAAATGTGAAAACATTTTAAAATCTTTGGGAATACATAGTCCCCATATACTTCTTTGAACAAATGAACTTCAACCTTTACTCTTTACTCTTTACTCAACTTGAACTTTAAGTCTTAAAACAAAGTTAAAACGTTTGGAAAAGACTTTTGGAAAACTCTAAGAACTTTTCTTGACTTTGATCTTAGCTTTCCTTGAATTGAATTATAGATTCAAGGTTCATGATCTCATATTTATGGATGATTTCATGATGTGTAGATGTACCTAAGAGTGTTGGAATCAACTAGAAAACATAGGTACATTGCTAAGAAACTAGTACGGAAAGATGGGGGAAAAATGGAAAGAACTGGCGTCCCTAGCGCTCTGAGAGGCACGGGGTGCTAGCCCTTGAAATTCAGAGAGTGACTTGGGGTGCTCTGGCTGGAGCGGCGCCCCAGAGGTCAAAATTCAAAGACCCCTTCTTGGGGCTCTGAGAGGGGCGGCGCCCCAGGGCCCTACCCATGTGCTCCCCAACTTTTCTTCTTCGTTTTTCATCTCTAAACCCTCTAATTTCACTTGGTTCTTTCCCCAAACACTTAGAATAGATTATATGTTCAAAGTATGAAAGATTCAACTCGAAATCACACCTAATTACATGAATTTGGATCAAACAACTCCTCAACAATTTCAATGAATCAAGAATTCAAAGGAACTTCAACAAACCCATCAAGAATTCAATTTCTAAACTTTCAAAGACTTAAATTTTCTGAAATAAATCGTGATTGGCGCATGGGTGAACTAACCCAATGCTATGTGATCTAACATATCTCATAGGGATCACCCCTTGACGTAATCCACAAGCGAAATCCTTACGAACGATGATCTTTGGCTCTTTTCTCCTCTTGCGGTCTTTCTCCAAAAACCGTAACTCTAATTTCAAAAGCGTAAACTGAATCCTATCAGTTTAGACCTTAAAATAATTACCAAAAGTGAATTAATTAAGTTGGGTATGGAAAAGACCAAACTACCCTTCCAAAATTTGGATTGGACTTTCCTTATTCGAACAACCCAACTTCCAATGGGGATATCTCACTCATATGAACTCGAAATCGCGCAAACTTGGTGGCGTTAGAAAGATAAATCAACGATATTTCCTACGGTTTCTGGAAATACACCTAAATCATCCTGAGCTAGGAGTTATGGTCATTTGAAGTTAACCCAAAACTCATTCTTAACTCAACTTAAACAAATTTCCAGATTTTCATTCTTTCCAAAAATGACTCTTTCTAATTCTAACTATTTCTAGTTCTTTCGAATAGCGAGATGTTACAATTTCACATCAGAAATTCCATATTATGTGTTGGTTGTAACATGTAATTGTTGCCTTCGTACTACATCTACTCTTATTGATGCAATTTCTCATTATATTTCTTATTTCACTATATCAAAGCATTTACAACTGATTTGCTTGTCTCAGTGTATCACGCAAAATTATTAAAGAAATGAGAAATCATATATTTATTCTATGAGCATTTTCTTATTAGGTAAACAAAAAATTGAACTGTTAATGATCAAAAACTGATAAAAAATATCTTATTGGTTTAGTTTATTGAAAAACCAAAAACCGATCAATCGAATCGATAATACATAAAATCGAACCAAACTGATCGATGCACACCCCTAACTGAAAGTAGGTAGCTGAAGCACACATACTATTCATATCGAGTCTAGGTGTAGGGGGTAGGCATGTGAATTTTTCGAGGATGAACAAAGCTCTAAGATTGGGGTGGTGATCTTGGGCATATTTATATGTCTAGGAGCTAAATAACACTTATACTTTAGCTAAGTTTGAGGACAAATTCCCATTTTATTGATAATGTTTAGGTCATGTTATTTCATTTTGATTTAACACATGTTATTAGTGGTTGAATGTTGGAAAACCAGATAAAAATGCAAAAAAGTGGAAGTAAGTGAAGTGAAATATGGTGCAAGCACGAAAACACAAATGATAGAGTGTAAAATGATCAAAAGAAATTTCAAAGTGAGAAAACCCTAGCTAAATATCCTCTCCACGTCACGGAGAGGGAATTGTTTATGTCATCATAATGGCTGCTCAGACAGAAGAGTGTGTATCCTCTCCATGTCACGGAGAGGAGGAATTCTAGAAAGGTGAATATGCAGAACACCTCCGCGTTGCGGGCCTGCAGCCCAATTTTCTGTCGAATTTTCCCAAACTATAAATAGACTTGGATTTTATTATTTTGATTCTTCTTCTTCTGGCTTTTGGAGACTGGCGACTTGGATAACTCTTACTTCAATTTTAAAGTCCATTCCTACTCTTGACTTTTATTGAATTCTCATATGATTATTAAATACTTGAAGATTGAGAATCAAATTATGAGTAGCTAAATTCCCTTATTCTAGGGCTGTGGCTACAAGATGATTGTATTTTATTGAACTTTATGCATTGAAGTTGGTTGTCGCATAAATTGATCTTATGTTCTTGATTTGGTATTTTTTGATTGCCCATCATTGAAATCAACTTATTGTCCAAATTGAACTCGGGAGAGGTATAGGAGGACAAAACATGGGACAAAATGAGCATGATCTTCTCTAGAAATTGGGGTTGATTTGTATCTAGGATAGGATATACCTAGAGACCTTGCTTGGTTACTAAACCCCACGAAAACTTAATGCTCTACAATTAGTTTAGTCTATCCACGCACAATGATGTAGTTAGGCCGCCAATTGTGATAGGCGATTAGAGGTCAGGAGACCATAATCATACAATTAACCCCGTAAATGTAACACCTCAAAAACCAGGCCTAGAAAAAAATTGCAGAATTTACCTGAAGCAGTGAACCACGGGCACCTTCACGGTCTGTGGTCTTGATGATGGGACGTGGTGGCACCCGTAGAGTCGAGGCAGTGAACCTCCCTAGCCAGCCCTTTAGACCCCCTAGCCTAAGTGAGGACCACGAGGACCTTCACGGTCCGTGGTCCTTCACACGGCCCGTGGGGGTGTCCATGAAGCCTTACCAGTAAGCCCTCTATCCAGTCCCTCCAGACCACAACCCAAGTGGAGACCACATACACTTTCACGGTCAGTGTTCCTTCACACGGGCCGTGGTAGGAATCGTGGACTCAGACCCTCATCTAGTGGTCAACAAGTCCAGACCACGACCAATTTCACGGTCTGTGGTCCCTTTCACGGTCCGTGTAGGTGGTCGTGGTCAGCCCGTCTGCAGTTTAAGTCAGGGTTATTTCGATCTTTTTCTTATTCGTGGGACACCTAAACTATGTCGTTTTAACCCTAAATTTCATGGTTTTAGTCAGTTTAAGCCTAGAAACATAACTAGAACTTACCCAAGTCAGATCGCTAATCAAAACTTAGAAAATTAGAAGCGAAAGAAAAGAAAGAGGCGACCAACCCTAAGTTCAAGAATGCAACAAGTTTCCTATATTTCCAGCCCAGAAATCGAAAGATTTCTCCGTGGAATTCATCACCAGGTATGTGAGATTTTACTAGTGGGTTCCTTTCACCCAATAGGTCCCATGTTTTCAATCAGTTTCTTGATCCCCTTACTATGACTACACCTAGGGTTTCTTGAATGTTAGAATTATTGGGTTCTTAGCTGGTAGAATGATCCAAATAAGATTAGTATGTTAATATTCAGTTTATTGCATGAATTCCAGAACCCTAGCTATGTATTTCTTTAGTTCTTGAATTACACATG
>JAJOOO010006830.1:0-10595 GCA_029582685.1 Solanum piurae | reverse complement strand
ATGGTAACAAATCTCAGGGGTGATAGTAGAATATTTAAGACTAATAAGAGTGATTGTAAAATATTTTCTTTTGTTTGTTTTGATTGATTTCCTTTTATAGGATTCTTTGTAATTCTATAAGTACCTTGTATATTCATGAATTTAATGATAACTTCTTCCATTAGATTACATATGCTATTCCCTTGTTTTCTTTATCACTGGGGCTATGATGACATGCATGGCGATTTTGGTTTTGGGGATAAAAATGACGGAGGAGCGTCTCTTTTGGATTGTGCAAAAGCTTTTGCGTTGGTGATATCTAACTCAAGGTTTTAGGAGGAGGAGTACCTGATCACGTTTCATAGTATGGTGACCAGGACTCAAATCAATTAGCTACTCCTTTGGAAGAGAGATAGAACATGTAAGGATTCTTTAAGTTATCCCGAGTGAATATCTTACTACCCAACATATGCTCTAGGTAATGGATCTAGAGATTAAAAGTAAGAAGAGGAGGATGAGGGCTTTATATGACCCTTGAGTGTTGAATGATTGATTTCCTAGCTTAGTTTTAGGAGTAATTGATATTGTATTGATTATGTAATATTTTTCTTTCCCTATTTTGCGGTAGGACTTATTGTATAAGAACGCTTCTCATGGGATGTAAATTTTATACAGAAATACAAGATGCCTTTTCTTCTTTCTAGAAATCTTCAAAAGAAAAGAAGAAAGATTCCATGGTGTTGTCTAAATGGAATAACTTTGTAAATAAAATAGATACACGTCTTTTGATTGTCATAGTACATTCTCAAAGCTTCTGATCACCAATTTACGTATCTTCTTCTTAATAGGAGGTTGGTGGAGTGGTGTCCCTGCTCTTTCTTACAACAAGTATGCTATAAACAGCCCCCTTCTATATAATATTAAATTTGTTTTTTCATGTCAGTTCCGTATTTTGATTATAAAGAATAAACTAATATCCTCTACAGAGAATTCTTATCAAATGTTGAGGAGAAATTTGCCAAAGATACAGATCTTATTGTGGCATGCCAGAAGGGATTGAGGTGAATTTATCTGTCTATTAACCACATTTCAGATTCTCTTCTATGAAGTAAAATTCTGCACTCCAGTGGCGAACACAAGTACTTACGGAACAATCCAGGTGAAGTTTATCAGTACACTTCTGTTGCAAAGGAAGTGGAGGTTCATGTATCTCCATGGTGATCTGAGTTTAGCACTCAAACTAAATTATGAGAATCTGGATTTTTCAATGTTGTCGAACATGAATATTCATTGAGCAACTATCTGATACATCATAAATTGGATCCTTTGTAGCATGACACTTGACTGTTTTCTTGCATATTAGTATGAACAGTAGAAGAGTTTTAATATATCTAGCTGGCAGAGTATCACTTTCTGAGGTAGTAAGCATCTCAAGCTCTTAGTAGGTCCATGGTCAGAGAGATTAGGCACTTAAAGGTTCTTATGCTCATAATGAACCTGCTGATTTGCTTTCCTCACTGCTTATGCGGAGCCCTTTTCATCAGGCAGGTCCATTGCGGCTTGTGAGGTGCTATACAATGCTGGTTACAACAACATTTTCTGGGTTCAAGGTGGTTTAGAAGCTGCTGAAGAGGAGGTTCGAACACATCTTATTTTGTCTGTTTTGCTTAATAAATATGCATCTTTCCAGAATACAAGTTCATAGAGGCATTTAAATACAATTTGGATTAGGATCTTGAAAGAGAAGGTCCTCAACCATTCAAGTTCGCAGGAATTGGTGGGCTTTCAGAGTTCCTTGGGTAAGTACTTTGTGCTTCTGCCTGTACATCCAGACACCTTTATATTTGATAATGACTTTCTACTTCTGGTGTCTACAATTTTGATGTAAAACAGCTGTTATTTCATCTTTACAGTTTTTAAAACATATGCATCTTATGAAGGTAGACCAGTTTAATCACAAATGATGTTATCAATTATGCACTCTAACTGTATATCACAAGTTCTAGTGGCGTAAGCATAATTTTTCACAAGTGGTGTTGACATTTAAGGAAGTGAACAAATGAATAAATTGCCTATTTATATCATATTGCACCTAAGGGTGTGAAAATTAACTTATATATGAGGTAATTTTTTAAAATGCTCCCAGGCACGGTAACCAAGGACCTTCTCTCTCCTACTTCCTAGGATAGCAGAAGGCTCACGCCGGTGCCGACCACCATCAACAGACCTTTCTTTCTCAGCCAATCAATACTCACCCACTGTGAGAATTGCTTCAACCTTTTTTCTTTTTTTGTTCGCTCCACAGATCAGGTATTTACTATGGCAGACAACAGAATCTATTTTAACTCAGGCTTCAAGTCCTTCGACATCACAAGATGGAGTTCCGACAACACAACCTGGTTTGACTGGGTAGAGAGAAGTAGAAAAAGAATGCGAAGGATAACGCTGAACAGAAAGATAATGGAATGGATTTGTTATATACTCAAGGAAGCCTCCAACGACAATAAGAATCTGGTTAGAAGATGGAGGACAAAAGAACAAATTTCAAAATTTTACGGCACCAGTAAGTACAACGTACATGGAAGGTACATGAGTTTTTTGGCCCTCATAGGAGAAACCAGAGAAGTTATTATTCTTCCTGAACTTGGCATTAATGCGGGATGGAGAGACATAGCATTCAAGATTGAAGGCTTCATTAACACCACTCCACAATGTTTAGTCAAACAACATTCAAAGCCAACTATTCCGTATGCTAGGGTAGTTGAGAGAAGTAAATGGCAACAACAAAGTCACAAAGAAGCCAATGCTAGCATAGAGGGCCCACTGGGGAGTAGTATTACGGGATTAATCGGAGGATCTGAGAGACCCACTCTGACTGATGTAAGAAAATGGGCCTCCTCGACCTGGAAGAAAGCATTTGGAGTTAACATCTATGAGATGGCAGGGCACATCTTCCTTTTGAATTCCCAAACAAGCACATGTCAGAATTTGTTCTGCAAGGAGAATGAAATTGGAAGAACATGAAGGTGAAACTAGAATGGTGGAACCCACTAGTTGGCTGCGTACCATCACAACAAAGACAGGAAAAGATCTGGATCAGAGCAATAGGAGTACTCCTGCACTTGTGGTCAAAGAAGTCTTTAAAAAGAAATAGGTGATAAATGTGGAGGATGGTACAGAACGGAGGAGGAAACAGAACTGAGAAACCATCTCAGATGGGCCCGTATTGAGGTTAAGAATGAAGGGCAGAAAATACCCAGAGAGGTCGCCATAACCAAACAAGGATACACCTTCAGGATTCCGATCTGGATCGAGAAAGTTACGACCTTTGAGAAGGCATCGGGAAAAAACATGGAAAATCAGATTTCCATGGCGGAGACGGCGAAAACTGGGGAAACCCTAGATGAGGGCTTTGCACGGAGGTATGCTGCATGTCCAATGAAGAGGATGGGTAATACCCAGAGGTTAAAAGCATCTTTTGAAGTCATCAAGCACGTAGCCAGATTGACGGCTGTTGATTGGATGGCACACGTGGGGAGTGGAAATAATTCAAATTTAAATCCACGTGAGGTCTCCAAGGCAGGAGATGAATAATTTGAGTCATGGGCCGGCCCAAAACCATAAACCACTCCAACAAAAATTAAAGGGTAAATCACATAAATATGCTATATTAAAAAAATATTTACCATCTATGACAATATAACTTTTTAACTTAATATAACAATTTTTTGGAATTGAAAAAGTTGTACGGTTTATCTTCGCTTCGCTTCCTCCTCTTCTTTTTTTATTCTTCTTCTTTGTCTCTTTCTCTGTCATTTTTTTTCTTCTTTCTCTTCTTCTTTTTATTCTTTTTCTTCTTCTTTAAAATTTTCATTTAATTAACTATCCTCAATTTAATATTTGCTCATATCTCACAATATGTACTCAAGAACATGACGAGAAGAGGAACAGAAAGACTAAAAATTTGTATAGAAATATATTCTCAAGCAGAAATTTCAAATTTCTTAAATTACAGCGGCAAGAGTTCACCATTGATAGTCAATATAAAGCTTCAAATTTTGAATTCATTATTTGAATTTTACGAATTTGTGATTAGTTTGGATAGGTTGTTCCTACAAATAATTAAAAATGTCGTTTGGAGTTTATATCTCAATTTTAAGAGGGTTTGGTTAAGTTTATAATTGGTAACACACTTATACTACATTTATAATACATGCACATTACATTTTTAATACATATTGCAAACATCACTCATGTTCTTAGTGATACAAACCAAAATAATTTATAAGACACATAATACAAGTTTTATTCAAGAATAATACAAGTTTAATTCAGTTTATCTTGTCTTTCGTTAGTTACATTTTTCATTTATTCTTAATTTTCTCTTCTAATTCAACTTTAATATTGTGTAATACACTTTTAATGCAAATTTAAATCATTTTGTAGATTATTATTTGTTACTATTAGATCACTTGTTTAATTCATTATTGATACAAGTTAAAATAACTTTATAGATCATTGTCTGGTCAGTTACATTTTTTATTCATGCTTAATTTTCTCTTTTAATTCAACTTTAATATTTGTGTAATACACTTTTAATACAAGTTAATTCATTTTTCAGTTTATTGGTTAATTTGTTACGATTGAATTACTTGTTTAATTCATTATTGATACAAGTTTTATTCAGTTTACAGATCACAAAATGCTCTTTCGTATGTTACATTTTGCATTCATGTTTAATTCGCTTCTAATTCAACTTTAATATGTGTGTAATACATTTTTAATTCAAGTTTAATTCATTTGGCAATTTATTATGTTTCTACATTTGTTACGATCAGATTACTTGTCTAATTCATTATTGATATAAGTTTTATTCAGTCTACGAATCATTGATTGCTCTTTTGTTTGCTACATTTTGCATTCATATTTATTTCTCTTCTAATTCAATTTTAATTCAAGTTTAATTCAAGTTTAATTCATTTTGTAGTTTATTGGTGATGCGTAGAAAAAAAACATGACTAATCTGATCGTGCTGATTTACATCAATTTATAAGACATGTATAATATATGTTTTATTCATTAACAATATATTTATAATACATTTTGCAGACTTCACTCTCTTTTTAGTGATCCCAACCAAATGAATAATACACTTATAATACATTTTTAATGCATATTGTAGACATCATTCCAATTTAATACAATCTTTAAAAACAACATACATAGTAACTTTTAGGGGCTAATTTTTTATAAGAGCTACAGGTTCGTTATCGTTTATTTTGATCCATATCATTTCTTGTACCACATTAAATATTGAAGGATCAACAACTTAAATACCATTATAGTGGTTGACAACTTAATTTTCAGGGACAGATAGAGAAAGAATGAGCTCAAGATTTTCTTCTCCCTTTAGAGCCATAACGAATTGAATTTGTGGTTCAAGATTATGGATCTTTCAATTGTAGCTTTAAAATATTGATACCTTGCACAGAGAGAATAAAAAAGGAGAAACAGGTGAGAGAGAGAAAGGAGAAAGAGGCGAGAGAGAAACATAAATCAAATAAATACATAATATTGTTATATATTGCTATAAATGGTAATAATTAAAGAGTATAAAATAAGTAATTATTTTTTAAAAGGGATCCACCCAAGTAATTAATCCAAAATTAAATACCTCACAAGCCCAACCCAATCTAGAACAACAAGTTGAGGAATTCTGGGAGGAGACCACGACAATCAGAACATCTTCTCTAGAGAATTTCAACGCAATAGAAAATCTTGAATTCACTGCCACAACTTTAGATGCAGGATATGTGGGGGAAAATTCAAAGATGAAAGAGACAAGTCTAGAAGAGATGGGACTGTAATTGTGAGGGAGATAAGGGGGAATGAGAATTGCAAGGAACAATTCATTGTGATGGGCAATTCATGTCTGGAAGTCAGAAACTGGGAAGTGGACGAGATGATACCCTTAGCTACAGAAGCAGCTAAACAGGTCGTTGACAAGGAAAAGTCCACGGCAGTCTGTGTTCGAAAAAAATTAATCAAGCTCGGCAAAATGTTTGGAGCTAACTTTAATGGCCATGAAGAGGAAGCCTTGGAACTTCTTATGCAAATTGATGCGTGCAGGCAAATTAGAAGGATGGAGATATCATCAGAAATCAGAAGAACTAGATTCAAAGGCACCAATGAATTGAAGAATTTAATTACTTTTGATGTTAAGTTCAAGGCTAGTGTTGCCAGGAGCGTGGGGAAAGGAGGTGCACAGCCTGTACCATGAAGTTCAACCTAGTGTCTTGGAATGTTAGGGGAATAAATGATGGGGGAAAAGAAAGGTGGTGAAGAGTTGTATAGAACTTTGGAAGGCTGACAGAGTGTGCCTTCAGGAAACTAAACTACAGGGAGACATTCAAGAGATAGTGAAGCAAATATGGGGAGGGAGATGGGTTAGATATGCTTGCCTAGAAGCAAGTGGTACCAGGGGAGGGATTATCATGTTATGGGATAGTAGAGTTTGGAAGGGAGAGGTGCAACAAATAGGTGTACATACGCTAACTTGCAGTTTTGAAGGCCTGCTCCAAAACTTTAACTATCACATTACAGGGGTGTACGCACCAAATTGCAACGTGGAAAGAAGAGAGCTTTGGGATGAATTAGGTGCGGTCAGAGGTTTAATGGAGGGCCCTTGGGTAGTATGTGGGGACTTCAATGTATGCAGGTTCCCCACAGCGAAGAGAAACTGCCAAAGGAGATCTACTGCCATGGTAGAATTCTCAGACTTCATAGAAGACCTGGAGCTTATTGACTTGCCACTTGAAGGAGGAACACATACTTGGTTCAGGGGAGATACAAACAATGTTGCATCAAGGATAGATAGAATCCTATTCACAACCGAGTGGAGTGAACAATTTAGTAAAATGAAGCAGGTTACTCTACAAAGACTGACATCAGACCATGTGCCTATAGCTTTACACTGTGGACCATGGGATCTGAACAAATCTTATTTCAAGTTTGAAAATTGGTGGCTGAACACAGAGGGATTTATAGATAAAATCAGGTCTTGGTGGAATTCTTTTGCATATACAGGAAACCAGACTACATTTTAGCATGCAAATTGAAAGCACTGAAGGGTAAGCTCAAGGAATGGAGTAAGGAAGAAAAAGGAAATTTGCTTTTGCAAAGATCCATCCTGTTAAACAAGATGGCAACTCTGGACTCTATTATTGATAATAGAGCACTAACAGAGGAAGAGGCTGCATTAAAGGCAACTACTTTCTTGGAGTATGAAGAACTACTCAAGAACGAAGAGACTGCATGGAGGCAAAGATCCATAATTTTGTGGCTAAAAGAATGTGACAACAACACTAAGTTCTTTCACAATTCAACCAATGCACATAAAAGGAGTAACTGTATTGGCCAGACAAAGTGAAAAAGGAGATCATACAGTTCTATAAGAGTTCTATAAGAAGCTGAACAGAGAGATGGAGACCTGCAGGAAACGTGATAAATTGTCCTACAATCTCAGAAGCAGAAAAAGTACAATTACAGGCCAAATTTGTGGAGGAGGTGCTCAACTGCCTGAAAAAGTGTGCTATAGATAAGGCCCTTGATGGATACACAATGGGCTTTTTCATCAAATGCTGGGAAGTTCTAAAACATGACATTATGAATGCCTTCCACAACTTCTATGAACATGAGATATTTGAAAGAGCTTCAATGCAACATATATTGCACTATTCCCAAAAAGAAAGGGGCAAAGGAGTTAAAAGATTTTAGACCAATTAGCTTGATAGGCAGTTTCTACAAGCTTTTGTCTAAAGTGTTTACTGTAAGGATCAAAAGGGTGATGGATAAATTGGTAGACTCCCAACAAATGGCTTTCATTCAGGGCAGAAAAATTATGGATGCAGTATTGATAGCTAATGAAGCAGTAGACTCAAGAATATCACAAAAGATGTCTGGAATCCTATGCAAATTGGATATAGGAAAAGCTTATGATCATGTGAATTGGGGGTTTCTAATCAACACTCTCAAAAGAATGGGATTTGGGGAGAAGTGGATCAAGTGGATCAGATTCTGCATCTCAACTGTAAAATTCTCAGTAGTGATAAATGGATCACTGGAAGGATTTTTTGCAGCTCAAAGGGGAATAAGACAAGGGGACCCTCTGTCCCCTTTTCTGTTCATCCTAGCCATGGAGGGTCTCAATAATATGATTAAGACAACAAAGATCAATGGCTGGTTATCTGGTTTTGAAGTGGGTAAAAACAATGGAGAAAGTCTAGAGGTGACACATCTACAATACACAGATGATACATATCTTCTCGATTAATAATAATCCTCCCAAAACATAACAAGTGCTTAAAACCATCATTAGTTGAAAGCTTAACAACAACAATATTCCCAGTGAAATCCCACGAAGTGTGATTTGGGCAGGTCGAGTGTACCTAGACCTTACCACTACCTCGTGAAGGTAGAGAGGTTGTTTTCGAAAGACCCTCGGTTCAAGTGCATCAAACCCAAATAAAAGAAAAGGAAAAAAAATGAAGAAAACATAACATTTAATAAGAAAAGTAGTGTAAAGTCTACAAGAAAAGAACAATAACAACATCAAAATAGTGTGATAATCAAAACACAATTAATAATATATGACCCGAATTACAAGGGTACGACTAGTACTATGACAAGCACTAACAAGCCTAAACCTTCGCAAGGCAAAACAACACTCTACCCCTAATAACCTTCTACCTAATACGCAACCTCCACTCCTTCCTATCTAATGGAGTTTCTGGTCATCTTTGCTTGATGGAGGTCTCTTCCACCAACACTTTGCCTTCCTCATCCTTGATGCACTTCACTTGATTCAAGTCGCGAGCCTTTCTCTTTCTCGCTTTTGCGAGCTTATACAATTTCCTAATTTCCACCTTTTTCCCCTAGATCGACATGCAAGCCCTTGAAAGCTGCTAAAATTGCTAACTTGGCTTTTGTCTTCATCATCTTATAGGCTTCCTTAAGCGGCTGCTTCTCTTCCTCATCCACGTACTCCACCAACTTTGTATATGCAGCCTTCTTTGCTTCTACTTTGCTTTAAACTTCTCCAGTCCACCACCACATTCCTTGATGACCACTAAAGTTACCCCTTGATACCCTTGGCACCTTTGTAGCTACTTCCCTAATGCAACTAGTTGTCTTATTCAACATGTTGTTCACATTCTCGCTAGCTCTCATACCAATCAACTTCTCCGCCATCTCCCGAGAAAGGGCAGGGGTCAAGCCACCACATTTAATTCTCGGTGGATCATATATGGTTTTCTTCCTCCTGTCCTTCTTAACTCCAAGTCCATCACTAAAAGCTTACGTTGGATAGTAAGATTCTCACTCAGAATAACCTTGTAGTCCTTACAAAGGCCTCTATCAACCTTGGAGTAAGTATACAAAAGGTAACCAAGTGGTTCTCTCTATTTGGAAAGCACGAGTTAGCAATTACCATCTCAAAAGCTTTAACAAAATCCAGAAGCAAAGGTCCACCTCCAATTCTTCTCCCAAAAACCAAAGCCTCCGTGAACATCATCAAAAGCCACTAGAAGGTTCCTTGATATGGGTATTAAAATCTCCACCAATAAAAATCTTCTTGGTGTTCGGTATACTTTCCACTACCTCATCCAAATTCTCCCAAAATAGCTTTTTGGCCTCCTCGTCTAGGCCCACTTGAGGCGTATAAGCACTAATAACGTTTAAAGTATGCCCGCCAACGACATCTTAATTATCATCATCCTATCATTGATCTTTCTAAATCATAATTCATGAATCATGTTGTGGAGCGTTGGTTCAAATCATATAGTTTTTCCTTGAAAATCATATCGTTATATAGTGAAGCTTAACCTTTGAGTAAAAAATCATAGTATTATACTTTCCATAGGAAATCATCAAAAATTATGGTTCATAGTTATAGAAGTCATATTAGAAGAAAAATCCTCAAGAGGAATCATCAAACTCTAAGAGTAATCATACTTTATCATATTTTTTTTGTAATTTCATGGTATAAATCATAGAATTCATGGAAGAGAAATACCATAGAGAATGAATAATATCATAGGGAATTCTTGAGGTTCATAAGCAATCAATAAGAATAAGACGGAAGATTTTTATCATAAGCTCAAATTAATTCTAGAAGGAAAGCTCATAGATAAGGAGAACATAGTGTGGGAAAGAACAACGATATTTCCGCACGTAGAGGATAATCTTAAATACCTTAACCGCTACAAAATACTTGGGGAAGAATTCTAATTTTGAAGAACTCCAAGAAATCTGTTCTTGAACCTTGAGATAGTTTTTTTTGAAAACCTTAGAATTGTAGGTTAGAATCATTGTTATTAGAGGTGAACTTATGGCCTGAAGTGAGGCTCAAAACGCATTGAGCGCTTCGCCTCGCTCTATGTGCGCGTTAGTGTTGTCATCCAGGCTCTAAGACATACTTTTCCTTGTGAATGAACACTTCATTTTATTGTAGAAATGATCAATTTCTTTGTCCATATATTTGTTATTCATGCTTATATAATTAGATTTGGACTATATATATATATATATATATATATATATATATATATATATATATA
>JAJOOO010006829.1:0-14371 GCA_029582685.1 Solanum piurae | reverse complement strand
TTCTTGAAAGAGGAAAGTAAAATCAATTTCGGTTCATATGGGAAGTTGGTGTCCGATAAACTGGCTTACCACATGGAGAAGATTGCTTCACCATTTGTGAGAAACTCTGCTAGTGTGGGAGGAAATTTGGTTATGGCACAGAAGAATGGTTTCCCTTCAGATATTGCTACATTATTTCTCGGGCTTTGTGCTACTGTTAGCTTGATAACTGGTCATGGACTTGAAAAGCTCACATGGGAAGAGTTACTATCGAGACCACCACTAGACTCGAGGACTGTGCTTCTAACTGTTTCTATCCCATTTAAGAAAGATCAAAATTCTAAATTTTTGTTTGAAACCTATCGTGCTGCTCCACGACCTTATGGAAATGCATTGGCATATATAAATGCTGCTTTCCAGGCTGATGTTTCTCTCTGCCAGAACAGCTTCCGGATAAACAATATCCGGTTGGCATTTGGTGCTTATGGCACAAAATATGCAACAAGGGCTAAAAAGGTAGAGGAATATCTAACTGGGAAAATGTTAAATGTACATATTTTATATGAAGCACTTAAATTAATCAAACTAGAAGTGGTACCGGAAGATGGCACTTTGCACCCTGAGTACAGATCAAGCTTGGCTGTCAGTTATGTTTTTGAGTTTCTTTATCCATTCACTAATGCTCATTCTGTTATTTCTGGTGGCTTACTCAATGGAATTAATGACAACTCGGTCGAGGAAGTTTTCAAAAGTAGTAAAGATGGCTGCATCAGTCAGGGGAGAAAACAAACACTACTATCTTCTGCTAAGTAGGTTATGGAATCAAGTACTGAGTACTATCCGGTAGGTGAACCGATGAAGAAGGTCGGAGCTGCCATGCAAGCTGCTGGTTTGTTTCGCCTTTTAATATTTTATATCATCTTGTGCTTCTACCCTTTTTTCCGGCTTTGACACTAATGGCTTTTTGAGATATAAGTAGTTATGGACAAAGTATACTTATTAAATGCCTAGGAGTATTACAATGATTAAGTTTCTTGTTAGTTCAGTTTTTAAAAGGGCAGCTCTGTGCACAAAGCATCTCGCGTTTACACATAGATGCTTTTGAACACATGTGGAAACTTGTCCCTTCACAAGTCTTTTAGTTCTTCACGGACGCACTGGACATTCTAGTTTTATGATTGTGATTTATATTCCTATGTTGTTCGGATTGTTCAAAGTATCATTGGATGTGTGTAGGATCCTCCAAAATTTATGCATTTTTGGAGGGTCCGAGCAACATAGTATATTTTGTGAAATTGATAACTGATATTTAAAGTGAAAATACACAACTAAAGATAGTTTTTAATGATAACTTTGTGTCTGCAACATTCTGAACTTCATATGCGTTGGTTTACATGCTATTGTCCAGGTGAAGCTGTTTATGTAGATGACATCCCTTCACCGCCGAACTGCCTGCATGGAGCATTTATCTACAGTACGAAACCATTAGCAGGTGTTAAAGGAATCCAGCTCAAGTCTAATCAATTAACAGATGGAGTCACCGAGGTTATTACTTTTAAAGATATCCCAAGTGGAGGGGAAAATGTAGGAGTTATTACAATGTTTGATCCTGAGCCCTTATTTGCAGATGATCTCGTCCGATGCGTTGGTGACAGAATCGCAGTTGTGGTGAGCACTTAAAGTTTCTTTCTGCTGGTAGTGTGTTCTATGAAATATTAATTTGTCATGCACTTCAATAACGAGGAACTTTGAACTATTTTGAATGACACAGGTTGCTGACAGTCAGAGGTCTGCTGATGTGGCTGCAAGAACGGCCCTCGTTGAATACGACACTGAAAATATAGATTCGCCCATTTTAACCGTTGAGGATGCTGTTGAAAAATCTAGCTTTATCCAAATCCCACCATTTCTGTATCCAAAACAGGTCGGTGATTTCTCGAAAGGAATGGCTGAAGCTGATCACAAGATTCTCTCCGCTGAGGTACTTTCTATTTCTCTACTGTTCACGTCTGTTACAATGGTTTCCCGTGTTGGAAATATTTCTCTCTTAAATAACAACTTAGGCTTTAAGATGAGATGATCACTCACTTCAACATGGTATCTGAGCAGATGTCCTAGGTTCTAATCTCACCGCCACCATTATTAAAAAGAATTTCACGTAGTTGTCTCATAAAAAAAAAACCAAACCCGCATGTGAGGGGCATGTTGAAGATATAATTAAGTAAATAAAAGTATTCTCTAAGATGTTAGATGATATGGTCAACATCCTGAATTTTGATTCCCGGATGGTGATCTAGCATGTTGAAGATATAATTAAGTAAATAAAAGTATTCTCTAAGATGTTAGATGATATGGTCAACATCCTGAATTTTGATTCCTGGATGGTGATCTAGCATGTTTAGCTGTAGATGTATGCTAAAGGTTTGAATTTTTTTACTTCTTGGATTTTTTAACAATCATTTCCAGGTAAGACTCGGTTCCGAGTACTATTTTTATATGGAGACACAGACTGCCCTTGCAATTCCAGATGAAGACAACTGCATGGTTGTTTATACTTCAAGCCAATGCCCTGAGAACGCACAACATGTGATCGCCACTTGTCTTGGTGTTCCTGAACACAATATCCGTGTAATTACAAGAAGAGTCGGAGGTGGCTTTGGGGGCAAGGCAATCAGGTCAATGCCTGTGAGTTTGTGATATAAAATTTACTATCTACATAATTATTTTTGGAACATTATTAGCTTATCTCCTATAGTGTTAGTTTATGAAATTTTCTGATTCTGATGTCAAAGTTTATGTATGATTTTAGATCTCCACAGCCTGCGCACTTGCAGCATACAAGTTAAGGCGACCTGTCAGGATATATGTCAACCGGAACAGTGACATGATAATGACAGGAGGAAGACACCCGATGAAAGTAACATATAGTGTAGGATTCAAGTCGAGTGGAAAGATCAAAGCATTACATCTTGATCTATTGATAAATGCTGGGATCTCGGATGATGTAAGCCCCATGTTACCATTAACTGTGACTAAAGCACTAAAGAAATATGATTGGGGTGCCTTATCTTTCGATGTAAAACTATGCAAGACAAATCTTACTAGCAAATCGGCTATGCGGGCCCCTGGGGAGGTGCAAGGATCTTATATTGCCGAAGCTATAATAGAGCATGTATCGAGTTCACTGTCGATGGAGGTGGACTCGGTCAGAAATAAAAATGTTCATACATTTGAAAGTCTTAATTTGGTCTATGATAACATTGTATCAGTAGGAGAATATACATTGCCTAGTATCATGGATAAGTTGGCTGTGTCCTCAAGCTTTTTTCAACGAAGCAAGATGATCGAACATTTCAACCAGAAAAGCACATGGAGGAAAAGGGGTATCTCTCGAGTACCAATTGTGTATGAAGCTACACAAGAACCGAAACCAGGAAAAGTCAGTATTCTGCAAGACGGATCAATTGTTGTAGAGGTTGGAGGGATTGAGATTGGCCAAGGGCTCTGGACAAAGGTTAAGCAGATGACTGCCTATTCTCTTGGTTTAATCGAAAGCAGTTGGGCCGAAGAAATTGTGGAGAAAATACGAGTCATACAAGCAGACACCTTAAGCATGGTGCAAGGTGGGTATACAGCTGGGAGCACTACATCGGAATCAAGTTGTGAAGCTGTTAGACGTTGCTGTAATGTCTTGGTTGAAAGGCTGAGTCCTCTTAAGAAAAAGTTACAGGAACAAAATGTCCCTGTTGATTGGCCAACGCTGATTCGCCAGGTTTGTTTTCCCACTATATTACCACCTAATTTTCACATTGTCACAGTCCGTCACTTCCGCTTTTCCGGGTTGGTTTTTGCAATCACATTTAATTTGTATTCTTTGATATGTCCTCTTTGCAGGGAATGCATTATCATCAATGATTACCTTGTTCTTAACATGTCGTAGCGTGATTCCAAAGATGCTAAATTTAAATTGGTCACAAGATAAAATTCTGGAAAGTACTAGTTGAAATCGGTTAACACAAGTGAATATGAATTTTTTTGTGTTGAATTCAATTTGAAGACCATAACAAAGTGATTCACTTAAAGTCAATGGCGGAAGATGTAACGACCCGTTCGGTCATTAATTCCATGTATGTAGCTTCGGAACCATATTGAACTAATCGCGTGCATGTAGATTGGGAACAATTTGTTAATTTAAATCCATTAGCCACTCTTGCTCATCTTTTAAGTATTTGAGTTTGCAGTTCTCTCCCTCTCACTCCCTTCTTTTTGCAGGCATAATTGGCATCAGTAAACTTAGCAGCAAATTCTTATTATGTACCAGAATCTGATTCCACGAGTTATTTGAACTTCGGTGCTGCTGTCAGTGAGGTAAACTTGTTGTTTGGCACTTTTTCTGGTTCCGTCGTCCATGTTTTGGTAACGTCCCCTGCTTCAATCTGCTACATTAAATCAGACATAGAGAATTAGATCACCACGATTTCACAATCCAATGCCAAATATATTCCAATTCCAAGAGCTCGGATCAAATCAATATATTAATACTGATTTGATCCGACCTCTCTTATTGAGAATGAATGAATGATCAACCTTGAAGAGGACTTGAACCTCCATGCTCTTTAGCATAAGATTTTGAGTCTCCTGTGTCTACCGCCTACCATTTCACCACCATGACATCTTGAAAGTGAATCATATTCATTGATTATCATTTTTCAATATATTTGAGTGCACAACTCTTGGCCCGGAACTCTGATGTGAAGCATTTTACAGCCAATATATTTTCTGCAGAACCTTCATATGGCTAAGTAACCAATAAGGCTCTTTTTGCAGGTGGAGATTGATATTCTGACCGGAGAGACTACAATTTTGCAGTCTGATATTATTTACGACTGTGGGCAGAGCTTGAATCCAGCCGTTGATATGGGACAGGTGTATCATGCATTCGAGCTGTTAAAAAAAAATGCTGTTATTCAAACTTCAGAACTATTTAATCCTTGATCACAAGATTGTTCTAAATAGGTGGCAATTGTTTTTTTTTCTATCCCTTGCAGATTGAAGGGGCTTTCGTTCAAGGAATCGGATTTTTCATGAACGAAGAGTATCTTACAAATGAAGACGGGTTAATGGTCTCAAATAGCACATGGACATACAAGATCCCAACTATTGACACCATACCTCGAAATTTCAATGTTCATGTGGTAAACAGTGGACACCACGAAAAACGTGTTCTCTCCTCTAAAGGTATAATTCTTTCTTCATCTACTTCCCCGTCCCTGCTGTCAAACAAGTTTCCCGAGTTCATTGATTGTTTGTTTTTAACTGCGGATGCCATGAAAGGTGTTATGGAATGGAAGAGATGTGAGAGAAAACAGAAAAGAATTAAAATAAACAAAACTCATTGTATTGATCATTTAACTTCAAATCCTGGATCCGTACGTCTTTGCATGTACAAATCGTTGAATCTTAATATGAATACTTTTTCGCAGCATCTAGTGAGCCACCGTTGCTTCTGGCAGCCAGCGTCCATTGTGCAGCACGAGCAGCGGTTAAAGCAGCACGTGAACAGCTCAAACAATGGGACAAGCTTGACGGGTCTGTTTCAGAATTCTATCTGGACGTCCCCGCCATATTACCCGTTGTGAAGACACAGTGTGGCCTGGATTATGTGGAGAAATACTTGGAAACTTTGCTGGCTCAGAAATGTAACTGAAGGGTGCATCCACATGTCTCAAATGATACTATATATGTTGTTCGGATTCTCCAAAATGTCTTCACACCCTTGTTGGTCCTTCCAAAAATACACTACTTTTGAACGATCCAACATGCATTAATGTCCCGAACAACATAGATATTAAATGCTTGTTTTTCTTTAAATCTTCTTAAAAAAATAAGTTTCTTTTCTTTTTCTGTCTATATCAACCTCAATGTAAAATTTTGATTGTTTAGCAATAAAAATAATGTTGTAAAGAGTAAATTACGTGGAATGTCTCTGTATTATAATTCGGGCACATAAGTATTCTTTGTATTATAAAATCAAACACTATGACATTCTTGCGGAATAAAATTATTATATTATGAGTGTATATAACTTAAATTTAGTTCGAAAACGTTATACATTAGTATGGGTTTGGGTAAAAGTGCTTGCTTTTAGAATACAAGAGGTATCTCCGTGACTGAATCATAATTTAGGAATGTCTAACATAATTTACGATTTTTCATCAAATTTAAATTACTATTTCCTTCATTGCAATTTATTTGTTAAAGTTAGAATAAACATGAAGTTTAAGAATAAAACTAAGACTTTCGAAGTTTATGATCATAATTAAACATGTCATGATATTTGTATGGATATACATTTTTGAAATATATAGTTTTAAGCATCATATATATATATATATATATATATATATAAAAGAGAACCTTAAGCCTGCCTATGTGGCGCCACCACAAATAAGGATTCACTTTTAATTTATTTATTTCCAAAATTAACCTTCCCTTTCATGAAAAGTTGTGACATTTATTAAAAGTTGTGACTTTTTTGAAAAGTTTTGACTTTAATGAAAATTTGTGACTTTTATGAAAGGTTGTAACATTTATGAAAGATTGTGACCTTCTCGAAGAGTTGTGATTTTTTCAAAGAGTTGTGACTTTTTCGATAAGACACATTAAAAATTGTTCACACTACACTTTATTGTCTATAAATAGAGGGTTTCATCTCAGTTTTAAACAATGAATATTTTGAACTTCTTCTTCTTCTGCACAATTAAATATTTGTATACTTTGCTCCTGTTGAGTGGCCCACTGACACCATTATTTTCATATCATTACACTGGTGAAAAAAATCGTTTCATCCTGAGAGGATCTATTTCTTTAAACCTCGGGTACTAGAGGAGAATAATTTCCTTAAGGAGACACGCTGCATTCAGTGGGCTTGATTTTTTCCTTTCTGTTTCATTCTATTGTTACAAATCATGGTATATGTTTTTACATTCATTAATTTATGCTGTTGTTTTTGAGTGCATGATTTAAACTTTGTTGTAAATGTTTCTTCAAAGTTATTGTTATAAGTATTTGTTAGTACAGACTCTATGTAAATCCAACTACCGCAGATTCACAAATAACTTTTTACAAAATACAATTTTTTACAACATTCTCCAAAGAAATCTTTTCTTCTCCAAAAGATCAAGCCTAAAAATTTATATGATTTTTTTGTTGTTGTCATAATAATGTTAATATTAACAGGAGTAAAAAATAAAATAGAAAGTCAAATGATATAATTAAAACTAACAATTAATTACAATTGTATGATACACAATGATGACTATTCTCTCGCACCAAAGTACTTTTTTGAACTTTTTTCCCATTATCCCTTACTTCTCTTTTACCCTTTTAATTCAAGGATCCTTAATGTTTTGTTTGTGCACAACTTCAATTCCAAAACATTATCATAACTATATTACATATGAAATTTGGATTTTGGAAGATTGTATTTTAATTTTAAAACACATAATGACTACATATTACTTATTGATATATCATATGATTATGGAACCTTTGCTCTTGATAAACACATTAGTTATATATATATTTTAAAAAATTATTTAGTATTTTGAAAGTAATTGATAGTGTTATACTAACGAAATTTGCAAAGAAGAAAATTGAGAAAAATATTTATTTGACTCTATAATTAAAGACACTAGTAACCATGCATAAAGATGATAAAACTAAACTAAACATTGTAAACTTTCAAAAGCAAATTAATGAATCTATAAAATGAAATTATGTAAATTAGGAGAAAATAGTGTTATGATTTGTAATTTTTCCTTTTTTTAATAAAATAAATGGTAAACTACAATTGAATAACCTTTTTACTCTTAAAAATAAATTTATATAAGAATATTATAACATCAAAATACAAGAAAAAATCTATTCTAATAAATTTTAAAGAAGAATGTTCTAATAGCGCTTCACATTTACTAGTTTTAGAATATTTGTGTACCTAGGTACTAATTACACGGAGGTATCTGACATTTGTCAGCCGTAGATGAGTTATTATGAAAGGATGTCTTTAACACGTGTCATCATCTAGACACCCTCCCCTGCAAAACTTAAAACCCCCCAAGAACGGAAAACTCGAAGAGCTAATACTTACCTTTCTGTCCAAAACTGGAGAATGAGAGAGAAGAAATGGAATCTACTAATGGTAAGAGCAAAAGGGTATGCGTTAGAGTCGAAAATGACGCCGTTTGCGCCACCGGAGGTAGGTGGGATGAGTTAAGCCCGGAGTTATTAGCTTCAATTTTCGTAAGGATTGTTCCGCCGGAGATGATGGTGAAGTCAGTGGCCTTAGTTTGCCGGAATTGGATGGAGATAGTGTCCGGTCCGTACTGCTGGACGGAGATTGATCTGGAACACTGGTGCCGTAAATGCTGCATTGCTAATCGTTCCCACTTGATTGACCCGGTTGTCCGTAAAATTGTTCGCCGGAGCAGGTCCACATTCCGCCGACTTTCCACTTACCGTCTCGGCGATGTCGGATTCTCCTTTGCTGCTAGCCGGTATTGTTCTTCTTACTGTTTTTTTCTACCCAAATTCATACTATTTACTTTGCATTATTTGACTATAAGGGTTGCTCGGATGGTAAGCAGCTCTTTCTCTAACTCTCAGGTTGTGGGTTCGAGTCATTTAGTACTACTGAGGGGTAAAAGTAAAAAAGAAAAAAACTTTGCATTATTTTCGAGCAATTTATTATATTTGCGGAACAATGGTGGAGCCAGGATTTTCAACGAGGGATTCAAAAATATAAAAGAATAAATACACGAAACCAATTTGATTCAGTATCGACTCCATATATATAAAAAAATAAATTTTGATCTTGAATATATATATATATATATATATAGTGATATATTTTTAGGGGAATCTCCTTGTGCCCCTAGTTCGACCCCTACAAAAGTTTCGGATGACACCCCTTATTGTAGTTTAACGAGGGGTTGTTTGATTGAAAATAGTGATCTTGGAGTATTTGTTTATGGAGAAATTTGTTTGATGGATTAATATGATAGGGGAAACTTGTTTGTGTTCTCATATGGAGTAATGTAGAGGTCCAACAAATGAGTTTGGTGGAAGTTTTTAGCTTGTTGGCTTCGGTTAAGAACCGGTAAATCACTGGAAAAGAATCCCAAAATGTTAACAAAAGTAATTGAGAACTTCTGAAATAAACAATACATGATGATAAAGCCCCTATAATTGACTCATTCAATATATGATATGTAACTTACACAAATTCAATAAATAAATAAAAATAAGCAGAAATAAACAGTTTTTAACAAGAAGGTAGAAAGGGGCAAGATAATTTCAAGGCCAAATACATAAGAGGCCCCTTATACTTGACTCCAATTTTCATTTTAACACCACAACTAGGACCAGTACCTATTGAACTCTTGAACTTAATTGAAAGTGTACCTATTAAACACAAAATCTATGTGGCACAGAAAGTGTTTTTTCACCAGTGATAAGCTCGTGAATCACTTGAATCCTCTTTCCCCTTCACCTTCTACGCCGCCAGCCCACCACAAGAAATTTGACATATCTCAAAAAAATAATATTAAATGAATTAGTTATATTATTAAATAAAAAAACCATTTATAGAAAAATTATTAATAACTTTGCATTTAGCAAGAAGTAAAAGTCAAATCACAAAACTTTAATGTGTAGTAATATACTAAGGAATACAAAATTACACACACGTATCTGACATTTGTCTGCCGTAAGATGAGTTACTATGAAAGAATGTCTTGACACGTGTCACTCATCTAAACACTCTCCCAGCAAAACCAAAACCCCAAGAACGGAAACTCCAAGAGCTAATACTTAGCTTCTCTCCAAAAATGGAGAAAGAGAGAGGAGAAATGGAATCTACGAATGGTCCAAGCAAAAGGGCATGCGTTAGTGTCGAAAACGGCGCCGTTTGCACCACCGGTGGTAGGTGGGATGAGTTAAACCCTGAGATATTAGCATCAATTTTTGTAAGGATTGTTCCGCCGGAGCTGATGGTGAGGTCGGTGGTGTTGGTTTGCCAGAATTGGATGGAGACGGTATCCGGTCCTTCCTGCTGGACGGAGATTGATCTGGAAGACTGGTGCCGGAAATGCTGCATTGCTAAGCGTCCCCATCTGATTGACCCTGTTGTCCGCAAAGTTGTTCGCCGGAGCAGGTCCACAGTCCAGCGCCTCTCCACTTACCGTCTCGGCATTGCTGGATTCTCCTTCGCTGCTAGCCGGTATTGTTCTTGTTACTATTTTTTCTACCCAATTCGTTCCAAATTCATACTATTTAGTTCTAACTCTAAGATTGTGGGTTCGAGTCATTTAGTACTAAAGAGGGGTATAAGAAAAAATGAAAAAAACTTTGCATAATTTTCAAGCATTTGTTAACTTGCCGTGGTGGAGCCAGGATTTTCACTGAGGGACCTCGTGAGGGATTCAAAATATAAAAAAATGAACTCACGAAACCAATTAGATTCTGTATCTATTATATATATATATAGAGAGAGAGAGAGAGAAAATAATTTTGATCTTGTATGTATAGTGTAATTTTCAGGCGAATCCCCTTGTGTCCCCTAGCTTTGCTCCTACAAAAGCATTGTATGACACCCCTTATTGTGGTTTAAAGAAGGCTTGTTTGATTGAAAATAGTGATCTTGGAGTATTTGTGTATGGAGAACTTTGTTTGTTGTCCCATATGGAGTAATGCAGAGGTCCAACAGATGAGTTTGATGGAAGTTTTTAGCTGCTGGCTTCGGTTAAGAACTGGTAAATCACTGTAAAAGAATCCCAAACGGTAAACAAAAGTAATTGAGAACTTTTGAAACAAACAATACATGATTATAAAGCCTCTAGAAATTATTCATTCAATATATGATATGTAACTTATGCAAATTCAATAAATAAATAAAAATAAGGAGAAAGAAACAGTTTAAAACAAGAAGGTAGAAAGGGGCAACATAATTTCAAGGCCAAATACATAAGAGGCCCCTTATACTTGACTGCAATTTTCATTTTAATACCTCAACTAGGACCGGTACCAATTGAACTCTTGAACTTAATTGAAAGTGTATTAAACATAAAATCTTTTGTGGCATAATACGTGTTTTTTCACCAGTGATGAGCTCGTGACTCACTTGAATCCTCTTTCCCTTTGACCTTCTCCGCCGCCAGACCACCATCATTTAGGTTTGGAGGACCAGAGCAACGAAAATACAATCAATTTCTCTCCTAATCCTATTTGAATATACAATATCAGTTTCTTGCTAACTTTTGTCATCTGAAAATGGCATATTAAAACCTCATTCAATCCTTTTCTCCTTCTAAACTCTAAACCATATTTTTCTATCCCAAGTTCCTCACTCAATTAAGCATATGACTAAATGTGGAGTACAAAAAACTGTAACAATGTGTCTTTACGATCGGAATTTGTTAATGCCTAGTTATTCTATTAAGCTTGGAATTTGATAAATGAGCTTACAATCTCACTACTTCTATAACTATCTAACCTGCATCTTCTTGATGCCATTTATTCCATCTCTTACTTCATCAAAAAAACAAACAAACTTGGAGTTCGATAAGACATTCTATAATTTCTGCCCTCTAAGTTTAAACATTTCTGTATTCCCCTTTTCTGGTGACCAAAATTGAGGTGGCTTTTCTTCATTTTTTTGTTTTAGTTGATCTGCATTTTCAGTTTAAGGAATTATTAAATCGTTTGTGATTGTGATTTTTTAATGAGTGGGGACATTTTGGTGGTAGAGAGGTGATGTATGGTGGCAAATGGCTGTTAAAGAAGAATGGGTAAGAGTGTGGGGATGAAGATTATAGGGAAGTCAATGGGGGTGGTGAGCCATTGACGGGAGTTGGAGTAAGATTGAGGTCTTGGAATAGGTTTTTTCCTTTTTGTTTAGAATCTTTTTCGTTGATTAGTTGGACAGATAAGCCACATGTTTTTTGTATTTGTCAATGTTTCCATGTCACCGTGTGTGTAGGTCACGCTCTGTATCATTTTGAGTGGTTAGTCATGAGGGGTTTAAACTTATTAAGCTTGGAATTTGATAAATGAGCTTACAATCTCACAACTTCTATAACTATCTAATCTGCATCTTCTTGATGCCATTTATTCCATCTTTACTTCATAAAAAAAAAACACTAGGAATTCGATAAGACATTCTATAATTTCTGCCCTCTAAGTTTAAACATTTCTGTATTCCCCTTTTCTGGAGACCAAAATTGAGGTGTTTTTTCTTCATTTTTTGTTTTAGTTGATCTGCATTTTCAGTTTTAGGGTAGAGAGGTGATGTATGGTGGCAAATGGTTGTTAAAAAAGAATGGGTAAGAGTATGGGGATGAAGATTATAGGGAAGTCTATGGGGTGGTGAGCCATCGACGGGAGTTGGAGTAAGATTGAGGTCTCGGAATAGGTTTTTTCCTTTTTTGTTAGAATCTTTTTCTTTGATTAGTTGCACAGATAAGCCACATGTTCTTTTTTTATTGGTCAATGTTTCCATTCCCCTGTGTGTAGGTCATGCTCTGTATCATTTTGAGTGGTTAGTCATGAGGGGTTTAAACTTTATTAAGCTTGGAATTTGATATATGAGCTTACAATCTCACTGCTTCTATAACTATCTAAGCTGCATCTTCTTGATGCCATTTAATCCATCTCTTACTTCATCAAAAAAAAAAACTTGGAATTCGATTAGACATTCTGTAATTTCTGCCCTCTAAGTTTAAACATTTCTGTATTCCCCTTTTCTGGAGACCAAAATTGAGGTGTTTTTTCTTCATTGTTTGTTTTAGTTGATCTGCATTTTCAGTTTTAGGAATTATTAAATCGTTTGTGATTGTGATTTCTTATGAGTGGGGACATTTTAGTGAATGTATGGTGGCAAATGGTTGTTAGAGAAGAATGGGTAAGAGTGTAAGGATGAAGATTATAGGGAAGTCGATGGGGTGGTGAGCCATCGACTGGAGTTGGAGTAAGATTGAGGTCTTGGAATAGGTTTTTTCCTTTTTGTTTAGAATCTTTTTCTTTGATTAGTTGGACAGATAAGCCACATGTTCTTTTGTATTTGTCAATGTTTCCATGTCACCGTGTGTGTAGGTTACGCTCTGTATCATTTTGAGTGGTTAGTCATGAGAGGTTTAAACTTTATTAGGCTTGGAATTTGATAAATGAGTTTACAATCTCACTTATATAACTAACTAACCTGCATCTTCTTGATGCCATTTATTCCAACTCTTGCTTCATCAAAAAAAAAAAGCTTGGAATTCGATAAGACATTCTATAATATCTTCCCTCTAAGTTTAAGAATTTCTGTATTCCCCTTTTCTGGAGACCAAAATTGAGGTGTTTTTTCTTCATATTTTGTTTTAATTAATCTGCATTTTCAGTTTTAGGAATTATTAAATCATTTGTGATTGTGATTTTTTTATGAGTGGGGACATTTTGGTGGTAGAGAGGTGATGTATGGTGGCAAATGGTTGTTAAAGAAGAATGGGTAAGAGTGTGGGGATGAAGATTATAGGGAAGTCGATGGGGGTGGTGAGCCATCGACGGGAGTTGGAGTAAGATTGAGGTTTTGGAATAGGTTTTTTCCTTTTGTTTAGAATCTTTTTCTTTGATTAGTTGGACAAATAAGCCACATGCTTTTTTTTATTTGTCAATGTTTCCATGTCGCCGTGTGTGTAGGTCACGCTCTGTATCATTTTGAGTGGTTAGTCATGAGGGGTTTAAACTTTAATAGGTACACTTTAAATTAAGTTGGAGTGCTTAATAGGTACCGACCCTAGTTGAGGTGCTAAAATGAAAAGTTTTTGAGCCAAGTTTGAGGGGCATTTGGCCAAAATGTGAAAGCTAAAAGAAAACAATGTATGATGATTAGCCATGCAGAGTTTTTATCAAATAACCCTCATTTTTGAATTGCACTCTGCTAGACGCTAGTTGATGCCTTGACAATTTAAATCCTGATTCATACCAAAAGACTTACAGATAGGCTACTCTTTTCAATTAAATAAAACTCCATGGTGGTGAATTAGCTCGTTCGTCTGTACCGTTAGCTTATTCCACTAGTATATGTCTTCTATATGATTCTTTGTGCTTTTATTTTCCAGTTTCATTTTTAAGGAGAAAGGAAATGAACACGGAAATGACACATAATAATAGCTCAGGACTGTCTAAACTATGATTCAGTTATGCTAATAAATTTTGTGATGTTTGGCATTGGTTAGAATAACCTATGTTGTGTGGACTCTTCAAAAATGTCGATAGGTGTGTGTCGGATACTCCAAAAGTAGTGCATTTTAGAGAATCCGACACAAGTGCGACAACAATTTTGGAGAGTCTG
>JAJOOO010006827.1:0-14547 GCA_029582685.1 Solanum piurae | reverse complement strand
CTCATCTTGATAACAACCAAAATTGACTTTTGATTACTGATTACTTATTGAATTCTTACAATTTGTTTCACAAAACCCCCTCTTTAATTACTTGTTTTTGGAAGTAATTTGACTAATTGAATATAATTGTTGGTTAAAGTAAAGTCTAAACCATTTTCCTCGTGGGATCGACCCCAACCTACAAGTTGGGTTCTTTACTTGATAACGATCGCTTATGCTTCTTTAGGGAGGTGTAATTTGAGCGTATCAATAGGCATGAAGCTAGTCCTTACCTAGAATGACATCAAACTCTACCATGTCTAACTCAGTTAAATCAGCCATGGTACTCTTGTGATTTATGGAAATGGGACAATCACGATAGACTCTCACTGCTAGAATAGACTCACCAAGAGGTGTAGAAAGACTGAATGGTTCAATAAGTTGCTCAGGAATAACATCAAAATTGATAGAAACATATGGAGTTACAAAAGATAAACTCGCTCCTGGGTCTAGCAAAGCATAAACAGTAAAGTTAAAGACTTGGATTATACCAGTGACAACATCTGGTGAATCCTCTTGCTCTTGGCGACTTGTGATAGCATATAGGTGGTTTGATCCTCTGCTAGTATCGGAAGTAGCCCCTTTAGGTGCAGCTCTGTCTGGTAGAGCAACTGAAGAAAACTGGGGCCTATTGCCCCTATTACCATTACTCTGTCCACTCTTAGGACACTCTCTCATAAAATGACCATTCTGGCCACACTTGAAGCAACTAGTGGAGTCATCACGACACACCCCTTAGTGGCTTCTGCCACACTTAGCACATGCAGGAGTCTTAGTACCCCCTTGTGCCTTACTACCTTGTGAATGCGCAGGTCTAGCTCTGAAGTTCTGAAAATTCTGACTATTGTACTCACATTTGTTCCTTGGTGGAGTTGCACTAGCAGATGATGGAGCAAGTCCTTTCTGCTTATGTTGGAAAGAAGACCGGTTCACATTACTCATTTGCTGCCTGAATTTATTCCCTGATGTCTTAGCTCTCTTGTTCTTAAACTCTTCTCTATCCTTCAACTGGTTCTTCTCAACTTGTTGCACATGGATCATTAGTCTTGCTATGCCCATATAACCTATTAGCATGGCTGCCTTACTTTCCTTACATGACAGACAAGTCAATCCCACTATGAATAAACTTATCCTGCTCCTCCTGTCGGCAATCATCTCTTTGCTTCTCTTAGCTCACGGGGAAAGAAACGCCCCATTAAAGCACTCTCAAAATAGTCCACCTCACAATCGGTTATGCGTAAGCACGAGTAGAAAGAAACTTTATAGAGATTCACTCTATCGCTTGAAATAAATATGAAAGAAGTGAGATATTCCTAAATTTTGCTGCCTCCTAATTATAGATGTGGCGCACTTCACACCGATAACTAGGACTCTACAAACATGGCTTCATATACTCCTTAGGACTCTTGAACTCTGTGATCTGATACCAAGTTTGTCACACCCTGAGCCTACACCCTGGGCGAGACTGGCACTCGAGAACTATTGTTGGCCCCAAGCGAACCCTTGGCCTAACTTACTTACTCAGCGGAAGACTTTACTCAAGATAAATACTTTTAAAACAAGTAAACTGAACTGCTCAAAAATATAACTTAGAATGTATTATATTAACATTCACTACCAAAGTGGAAACTCAAGTTTCAACTTAACTTAAACGGAAAAGTAAAGACTCATGAACTAACATCAACTAACTCTGTCTATGAAGCCTCTAAACTCTGAGGGATGTTGGGACAAGAACCCCGATCATCCTAACAACTGAAATAAACAAGCAATAAAACAAAACATAACCAAAGGGATACTCCAAAAAGCAAGGAGGCTCACCAACTGACTCTGAGTGCTCAACTAGATCAACGATGCGCTGGATGCTTATCTTGGTTACCTGTGTCTGCATCATAATAAGATTCAGGCCAAATGACATCAATACATTGAATGTATGAGTACGCGAGGGGAATTCTAAAACAAGACATAATATTGAAAGGAATTGAAGAACTTACCTGGCTCAACTCAACTGAACTGAGTTCAATATAAAGCAATTTACATAAATGCAGTATAAAGAAAAGCTTTAAAACATGGTTTTCAACTCTGTGTATTTAGAAATACAATAATAACTCTGTATGTATGCAAAGATACAATATCAACTCTGTTTGTATATGAAAATATTAATATTCCTGATGTATATAAAAATACAAAGTACTACTGTGGGAGTTTCTTTAACCAACAACCATCACTTAAGAGCTATCGTGATGATACATCATTTTGCCTCACACTGCCAGGGATGTCCTATACCTTGCCATGAGTATGGAACTTGAACTACTAAGTGGATACATTAGTCTATGCTAAAAATCATTAAGGAATCATCTAAAAAGTATGACCCTTTTCTACCCATGGTGGCTACATGGTTTATGGGGGCTGTGATTTGTCTGAACTCTCCCCCATATCGGTGCTCAATACTACTCCCAAAATATGATACTAGCTCTTATTTAAAAAAAAAACATAATTCCATTTGTGATTTGAGATAATTGCTCAGAAGCTTAGCTCAAAGTCTATCTTGGAAATCAAAGTTTCCTCTCTTGCTTAATTGTGAAAGCATTTACTCTTTAACTGAACACTAGCCCAAAGGCTCTTTACTGAAAAACTAGCTCAAAGACTCTTTACTGAAAAACTAGCTCAAAGGCTATTTACTGAAAAACTAGCTCAAAGGCTCTTTTGGAAATCAAAGTTTTCTTTCTTCTTTAAATGTGAAAACATTTACTCTTTGGGAATAAATAGTCCCGATATACTCTTTTAAAGAAATGAACTTCAAACTTTACTCTTTACTCAACTAAAAACTCAAGTCTTAAAACAAAGTTAAAACATTTGTAAAAGACTTGTTGGAAAACTTTATGTACTTCTCTTAACTTGACTCTTGACTTCTCTTGACTTGACTCTTAACTTCTCTTGACTTGACTCTTAACTTCTCTTGATGTTTAGGAATGATTTTAGATTGTTAATCATGAGAAACGATCAAGAAATCACTGTTGGGGAACTAATCCGCGATGTGGAGGTGAATTAAAATATTTGGTCGCGAAATAACTTTTGAGGCAGAACGGTCCGTGACTGCTCCGCTCCGTGAAAGTAATTTTGTCAAATTTGAGGAATAGGTCCGCGACGCGGACCTGCTACCTGTTCCTTGTCCGACTTTTTCCTTCTTCGTTTTCCAACCCCAATTCGCTTAAACTCGACTACTATTCTCAAGTTCTTTTTAGATTCAGATACCCAGTATGTATACACAAGAATCTAACTCAAAAATTCAAGGAAACAACATTTTAACCTCAAGGAACTCCTCAATCTCAACCTAACTCAAGAACGAAGGCCATTTTCAAGAAACACCATTCGAGATTCATTAGCTTTCAACTTTCTATAACAAACTTCGCTGAAATAACATGATTGACGTGTGGGTGAACACAATGCTATGAAATACTCACATACCTCTTTAGGGATCAATCCTTGTCGAAATCCACAAGCTAAACCTTCAAGAACGACGAACTTTGCTCTTTCTTGTCTTTTCTACACTTGCATTCTTTCTCCAAAAACCCTAGCATAAATTTACAATTTTCTAAACTGAACCAATTCAGTTTTGACCCTTAATTAATTCAACAAAAACGAATTAAAATATTAGGGTATGGAAAAGAACAAAACACCCTTTAAAAATCCGGATTGGACATTTCCTTATTTGAACAGCCCAACTTTCGAAGGGAATATCTCACTCATACGAACTCAGAATCGCGCAAACTTGGCGGAGTTGGAAAGATCATTCCAAGAGTTTTCCTACCATATCGGGAAGTATGCGAACTCATATTCAGCTAGGAGTTATGGCCGTTTGAAGTTGACCTAGAACTCACTTTTTCTAACTTGACAAAATTTCCAAATTTTCATTCTTTCCAAAAATGACTATTTTCAATTTTTAGCTTTTTCCTAGTTATTTCAAATTGCGAGATGTTAAAGTTCGTGTCTGGGCTAGCCCTCATACACAGCAAGGAAGGTAATACATCTATGTTTATAAGGTACATGGACATAGCTAGACTCCTAGTTCATGTGCAGCAGGTTAAGGAGGATAAGTTAAAAGATAGAGAAGAGTTTCGCAACTAAAGGGCCTAGATAACAAGTAATGAGACTGGCCAACAAAAGACCGGGATTGGGCATCGGTCATCTTTTTAGCAGAGGTCATCTGTACCTGCTCTATCTCCAGCTAGTGCACATGCACCAAGAAACAGGAATGATCACAGGAATTAGATTTCTCCAAATTACAGAGCTCAGGGTACTCAGTCTCAGGGTAGTGTGGTGATAACGCTCAACTACACATCATTTAATTCTAAGTGTAGGTGGTACCTAAAAAGTATAAACCCAACTAAGAGTTGGGGTCGATCCGACATGGAGTGATACGTTAAAGAATTCAATTAGGAAGTAAAACGTGTTCTAATAGTTTGTAGAAGTAAAGGTTTCACAACATAAACTTAAATCATGAATTTTCAGTGATTAATATCAAATGGGGAGAATTTAGTAACCAATTTGTGACAAAGAACAACTAACACGGGAGTTAAACAATAAGATATCGGACCTTAGGAATGTGATCAACCGAACGCTAATTTCGCGTAATGGGTAATTATTAATTGCTTAAAGTTGTCGAATCTCAATGGGTAGGCTAGGTTTTGAATACAATAGCCATCTCTCGATCAACTACCACGTTTCAAGTGAGTTCTCTCAAACCTCAACAAGCTTAATACTACCAAACAACCCAATTCCTTAATTAACCCACTTTCTCAAGCTGGGTTTGTAAAGACGCAATCAAACCCACTTTCTCAAGCTAGATTTTAAAGACGCAATCTTATAAACTATCAATCTATCATTCTACTCTAATACCTCTTTCTCAAGCAAGCACATAGAGCTAAGCTAGAACTGAATTTGCAACTTCTGTTCATCAATTAAAACACAAACAAATAATTGAACCCACTTCAGTACAACATTAAAATCAACAATTAATTACATCCATTATATAATTAATGCATTCGACATCACACCCCTAAAGTAAGGGTTTTAGCCAAATATAGCTGAAAGTAAGAAATCTTTACAAACAATATTTTTCATCTGAATTGCTAACGATCTGCAATACCCAATGCTAATATCAAAGACAAAATCTTACAATATCCAATTCTAGATCCCAAAGACTCAGGAATACACAGTGTGGGAACTCCTTTTCTTCTTTCAAAATATGAATGTATAAATTCCCAAAAACTCAACACGGAGTCCAATTGGCGAGGTTAGTCGAGCTCGCCGATCAACTCGGTGAACCGCCAAGTTGTGCTTCTTCTCGCGTTTTGGCTCGACTCCTGCAGCAAATTGTTTTGGTAATTTAGATGAGTTGGATCGCGATCACCGATCCATTCGGCGAGTCTCCAAGTCGTCCTTTTTCTCGCCAAGTTGTTTTGGAACATTGGCTAGTTCGCTAGAACTTTAGGTGAGCTAGAGGCTCAATCGGCGAGTCGCCGAATGGCTTTTGTGAGCTCCATCTTCACTTTTCTTTAGCTTTTCCAACTTTTTCGCTCCTTTTCGCATCGTAATGTCCTTGTCTTGCCCTTAAGCCTTCATTGCTGCATATTAACATATTAACATCAGTTATGAGCACAAAATGGACATTGAGGACAATAAATCAATGAATAATAGGCCCTAAATGAGTCGAAATTCCCGGCTCATCAACCCCCAACTTAAACTTGTACTTGTCCTCAAGTAAAATTCAAGATCAATCAGGTCAACATGGATGCCTACAAATAGTGCTCCTTGAGACTCAATATGACTGCACACAAGGTTCAATCTACACATGCAATGTTCAATTGTGCAGTAAAAGTTTCAAACTATAACTAGCTATCATCAAATAGAGTTCATGCTCACAATTCTCACTTCAAATGCAAATTGATGCTCAACAAGAGTATTCAAATGCCCTCACATCAAGAATGAATCTACGCTCTTCACAAAGCCAATCAAGGAATATAATTTAAGGAAATGAAATCAACTCCCACACTCTCAAAGACAAAAAACATGCAAAATTTTACCCATAGGCTTGTCCGTATTTTCCAATCAACACATCACTCGGCTCATGCAAGATCAAAAAGGTCTTTCAAGGCTTGTAATTAGGCTGAGGGTACGGGTATGATCATTTTGTCTTAGTGACTTCTACCTTCATAAAGCATGGCTCAAAGTTCACTTTTTCTCCTTTTGTTTCATTCTTTTTATCTTCACAACTAATCCTTGGCATATTCAAGGCACACAAACTTTTGTATAGCTCATCGGATACCCCATTTTTTGCCACAAAAATTTTATCATTTCTTTTTCTTCTCTTTTTTTATATGGAGGGATTCCATCTTTTTCTTCAACACAAACTCCCAAGAATGAATTTCACAAACTTCTTGCTCAATTTCTTTCCTCATTCTTACCACACCCCGAACTTAGACTTTTGGCATAAGTTGTCTATTCAAATAAACCAATGCTTCATGAAGGTTTTATATGTGGAGACAAGGTCATTTGTGTTCATGTTTCATCCAAAGAAAAGGTTAGGCTCAAATGGTTCCAAACTAGGTTCACACACTCACAAGGTGGTCACAAAGGTATGGCAATTAGGTTCACTCTAAAAATTTATGCCTAAGATCATTTCCTTAATTCACCAAAATTAGTCAATTGGACCAACGGGGCAAGTCCTAGGTATCACCATGCACATATTTCAAGTAAACCTCACCACACAAGGTATTCAACATAATCATTGATCATGACTCTACTAGTTAAGCTCGCGTGCAACGATCATTACAAGACTCACTTCGACAATCTACTAGTCACAATGAGATGCTAAGAGTTCACACATGACATATGCAATACAAATTACCTCATTGGACTTGCACAAACATATCGTTCATCAAGATCACTATTCAAGTCATCGGTATTGATCGCAACTGACACTTAGATGTACAAGATCAAATCAATCACACACAATCACACAATTAAGAGAGACGCCAATGAAATAAAGCCAACATTCATATTCCATCAATGAGGAGACGTTTGAACAAAAACAACAAATATCCAAAAGACAAAATAAAAACAAAATACAACCAAATATCCAAAAGGCTAGGTATAACAATACCTTCACCCCACCAAAAATAACTACACAATGTCCTCAATGTGCACTAAAAATTGAATGCATCAAAAGTAAAGAAAATGGAGGGACAGTAAAAATCCCCCTGTCAAGCTAAGCCTAGGGTGTAACACCCCAGAAATTAGTAGGCTAACTAGATCTAAACGTGTAGGTTAACGTCAAGGAAGAAGGGCTAGAGCCAAGGAAAGAGGGTAAGGGCCAAGGCAGGGGGGCCAAGGCTGCCCAAAATGTGCCTAGCCACTGCCCACCATGACCACGAGGGTCTTCACGACCTGTGGTGCCACCCGTGGTGGTGAGGCAGTGAGCCCACAAAGCTTCCCCAATGAAGGCTCCCCTTCACGAGCCACTTTACTGACCGTGGTGAAGACCACGGCCCGTGGGAAGGCTCGTGGGGTTGCCTTAACCTTGTGGGGGCTTGTGTTAAGTAGAATAGCTACTGGTCAAGTGACCACGGGTACCTTCACGAGCCGTGGTTCCCTTGACGGGTCGTAGGCTTGGTCGTGAGGCCTGGGCACCCCACTTTAAGTTAGTATTAAGTGAGGTCATTTTGTATAGTTTTAATACACCTATATAAGCCTTTTAAAGTCATTAACCAACCCATTCACTTCATTATTTCCCAAAACCCAAATCAAAACCCAAAAGAGTTCATCTTCTCCAAAATATCTCTCTCTAGAAAACTAAAAGAAGAAGAAGAAGAAAGAATTTGAAGCTAGGGTTCAAGAAGCTAGTTTTTCTCCTCAAATTAGTTTGAATTATTCACTAAGGTATGGTATCTCTTCATCCATGGATAGCCTTCACCCATGGAGCCCCTTCAAAACCCCCAATTTCAAAGCTAGAAATACCAAAAGTTAGGGTTTGACTTCAATTTTGTGGATTCATTTCAAATTCATTTTTAAAGATTGAATTATGTTTTTTTATGGATATATTGATGATTTCATATGATTTTAAGTTGAATTCCTCAATAATCAATGAATTGCCCTATTTTCCTAAATTGGATCTCAAAGTGTGGGTATTGATTGATGCAAGTAGAATGTTATAGAATTATGAATGTAATGAATTGATTTCTTGAATTATGTATTAATTGATGAATTCCTATGGTTTATATGTTGATTTACCCCAAGAACCCATTAAACCTCCAGATTACTCAATTATGATCTTGTGATATGTTTTGTTTTTTATTGTAGAAGAATATTGTGAGATTATGCTTGTAGTAATTGTGCTAATTGAATCATGTTACTATCTATGTATAATGTAGTAATTTTAGATGTGTTGATTGAATGTGATCTATCATCTTTGAAGGTAAAATTATGAGAATTATGCATGATTATGAGATTTATGTACATGCTTTATGAATACTTTGAGAGTAAAATGATTATGACTATGATATAATTGTGGCGTTGTTGAGAGGCTATTCTCACACACACACACTTATGAATAAAGTATGGATGAAGTTTCTATGATTATGATTATGATGTTGCATTGATTGAAAGGCTATTCTCAATTATACACCTATGAATGATGATGACATGTTGTGAAAGGTTTTCTCACAATATGATGATTCTTAGGTTGAAAGGCTATTCTCACCTATTGAATCTATGATCTATCTAATGAATGATGTTGTATTGAGTGATGATACATTCTTCCATAAAAATGAACTCAAGAAATGTTATGATAAGTACTCCGTGGGGAATAATGCTTAGCACCGAGTGGATATTGATATGAGATGGAAGCCCTCACGTGAGTTGAGACGAGGTTTATAGAAGTAATCTCTTGAGATGGATGCCCTCACGTGAGTTGAAGCGGGGGATCTAGTAGCAATCTACTTATGCCATAACTACGTGCCCTTCTAGGTTATTAGCTAGTGGATCCACCTAAGCTAAAGTTATCGGTTCCACCTTAGGCAAGTAGACCAACTCTTTTCGATGTGGGAGACACCGAATTCCATGTTTAACTCACATGGTCTATGTCGGTTACGGCTTACCCCCACTATGAATGATTATGAATTATGGCTCCTCAAGAAGCTCTACTTAGTATGGGTGGGAGTATGGGATCCCATTCATGCATTGCACAAGTAGGATTTGAGAATAGTTATGGTGTGTTTCTTTTATGTTATGAAGGTCCATGAAATGTTGTATGCTTAATGTGGATTGTTTCTATGAGTTGCTTTCCTTGATATGACTTATTAAAGGTGAATGTTTCCTTGTCTATGAGTATTAAACTAAAGATGAGATCAAAGGATGGTGAGTATGGTTATGGTGGCCTAAAAGTGGTACTTAGTATGGATGAGATTATGGATCTTATCTATGCATTGCACAAGCATGACTTAGGTTTACTTATGAGATAGTTCTAATATGCTATGATGATCTATATGTTGAGTGCATTTTTGTACTAACCCATATTTTCCTACATTTTCTACAAGTGTAGGGTCCGGTTCGTAAGACGATCTTCTTTTGGTTCAAGCCTGGATCGACTATTCTCCTAGCTTGTGATAAGTCCTCATGATTTGAGGACAGATGAATCATTTGTAGTTTCTTTCTAGTATTTCATTTTTGGATTATGTTGAAAGGGTTGTGACCCTATTTTGATTCAAATTGTAATAGATGGCTAATTGAGACAAGTCTAGACTTTCACTTGCTTTTATAAAAGACTTTGATTGTATGGATAAAATTTTAAAAATTTCCGCTTCATTTCTTCTATCCTATGTTATGATATGCTAAGGGGATTGTATTATGGGCTGAGACCCGCTCAAGCCAATCATGGATGTGTCACGCAGTGAAGCCTCCATAGCCACTAGTACCAAATCACCCTCTAGGTCCTCCAAATTCTCAAACACCGCCTCATCACGAGCTCCCAGCTCCTCCTCATCCGTCTTAGGTGTGTCGTACTCATCATTCTCATTAGCTGTAATAACTTCTCTAGTCACAGTATCTGGAGGGATCTCAAAAATAGTTGGCATATCAACACTAGGGTCCTCGGGCACATCTACATTGCCCCACAACATCAAGATATCAATGGATTTAAGCTCATCCATATCACGTTAGAGATCGATAATATCAGCCTTCAAGGCTGTCACATCCGCAGAGCTACGGTCCGACGTCTCATACACCTCAACTCAAACAGTGGAGAGTGTCCAATGCGGCCCCGTGGGCCATGATCATCTCTCACTGTGCTCTCAATTCTTCTAGAATGTGAGCGAATGCCATCACTATTGCGTGGTCAATCATAGAAATCACAATGACCTCAACCCTCGCAGCCCTCACATCGACCGAATAGGCAAGGTTTCCCATCTTGTAGATTATAGCATGTGTCAAGGGGGCGAGAAGAAGTAGCAGAAGTAGGTGCAGTAGAGGTGGAAGAGCTAGGTATACTTGTAGGCTCAATCGCCAGTGTAGACTGAGTAGCATCAACCTCCATGGCCTCAACATTGACCACTGAAGAGGTTCCACCAGATCCTTCTTCCTCCTCTCCGCTTCATCATTCGTGTACTCAACCTCAATCCTCCGAATGTTGGTCGATGATGCCGGAGTCACCTCTATACCTGTCTTTGCCACAAATGGCACACCAACTCGATAACATAAATCACTAATCAGCATTGGAAATGGTAATAAGGTTTGGTTTTGGTTTTTCCTCGTCATGATCTCCTGAGAAATAATTTCCCCGAGATTCATCCGCTCCCGAACAAGAATACAATCCAACATTGCAGCCTTAGGATGCCAAATAATTCATTAATTCTGAGAAGGCATCAGGGTGCCCGAGATGAACCCAAAACAATAATGAGCAACCACATGCAAGTACTTCTTTTCAATCACCACCGCCACCTCTAGGCAGGGAGGAGTAGCATCACTCAGCAATGGGGCCAACCACCTCTTCAAGTCTTCCAGAGTTTTGATCTTAACCATGTCAGCAGAAGAATGGATGGTACGCGTAGTGCAGTCCAACAAATCATTGATGTTGGTCTCATTGCACTTTAACTTCTTTCCCCGCACATCTACATAGTCCACCAGTGCCATCAACCCAGCCTTCTTCTTCCCTTTTGGGAACATCCTCGCATAACTCGTGTATAATTCCCGAACCCAAGAAGAAATATATGGATTCTGGGGCTGACTGAACTGTTGAAATTTATGGAAGCACAACGTCTCCCACACATCCGTATAGGGCCGGGGGAACTTGAGGTGCCTGTATTGCTGCAGGTACTAGAAGTGTTGGCGGTGCTAGAAATCTGGCCAATGGGTCATGAACAACTTCAGAACATAGTTTGACACGCCTCTGCTCCAGCAACTCTCTCTCGGTTACCGGTGTATGCACTGGATTCATGGACCCCGCAACTTCTTCCATTTCAAACTCAAAGTAGGTAAGATGAGTGGATTCGATGCCCATGATGTCTGATGAGCCAGAGCTCAAACTGAAACTTTCCACTACCTTTTTCTTCCATTTGCGCTTCACACTCCCTTGAGAAGTCTTAGGACGAGTGGCTCGGGTAGGTATGACCTCCGCTGCAATTACCACCCCTTTTGTCTTTTTTTGGGGGTGCTGGACCTCTCACCAGAAGCTTTGGTCTAGCCATATCTATAGAAAAGCACAAACAAAACACATGCGGTTGCAAAGGGTTGGCAAAATGTCATTTTCAAAAGGCGTGCAGGAAAACTCGTCAATCCACTCGACGAGTCACCGAAGCCATTCGGTGAGCGGTAGAGGGCTCAGTGAAAGTTCTAGAAAGAAACAGTAGAAATTCAGTATAAAAGGGCGATATCATAGACCATTTGTCGAGTCGTCAAGTTCACTCGGTGACCAGGTGTAGCTTCGTTGAATGTCACAGAAACAAACAACCAAAAAGGAAAGAAGGAAGGCGAGATGGAACTCATTCGGTGAGTCTCCTAGTATACTGGGCTAGCACACGCATATCATCAGAAGTTACAGTGCAAAATACAAATAGATCAGGTCAAAAAAGTTATAAGGGGGGTCGATTGGTGAGCCGCTGAGTCACTCAGCGAGCTCGACTCAGCTCTCTAAGTGGCCCAACGTGCCAGATTCCCAACCCAAATTCCAATTCTCAACGCACATCCTACGACATCCTATTTCTAGGATAATTTTATGCACTTCAAGCCTACCCACAATAATTACCTACCCCGGGGTACTCAGACTTCCCCTAATTGATTTAGATTCGACCACACAACGACTTTTCCCTTAAGAATGACGTTACGCAATCCATCATTGGGAAAATTCAAGTTTTTTGGTGGAACTTAGGTTACTCAGACTTCACCCACACAAAACTCAACATGCAAAACCCACAATTTACACAATTTAAACGCCAATCTCAAACTAATTTAGGCTAAACAAGATATCAAGCATGCTTGATTTCAAACTAGATATTAACGGGCAATTTAACACAAAAGCAAAGCAAACAATAGATCTACGAACTACTCAACACATGCTCGACAAAAATTTGCCAATTTAAAAACAAGTTCGGACAACCAACCTCAATTGTAGACACACGACACTAAGGCAAAGAGAAATAATGGGTAACACTTCAGATTCCGCTTACACGAGGATACCCACAAAAATAGAAGTGAAAAACTATGATTTAAAATTTGATTGTAGGTGTGCAAGAGTCGAAAAGTTAAAATAAGGAGAAGATTTAAATTTAAAACGGTTGAATGGCCTTTGACTCTTCAGTTAGCGCCTCACTCGGTGAGACCCATTAACGCTAATTATCCATTCGGCGTTTCGCCCAATCCAACAGTAACTCAGCCATTCAGTTGGTCCAAAGAACGAGCTGTGTCGGGCTCACCGAGCCATTCAACGAGTGGACCTTAGCTCGCCAAATTTCCCTTTTCCTCTAAAATTTGAATTTCAACCTGCACATCCAACAAACGTTATTCAAAACAAAAAGTAAAACTTGGGTTGCCTCCTAAGGAGAGCCTTATTTAATGTCGTGGCACGATATGGCCATGTGATCATGCCTCATTCTTCGGGTTTACCAAAGGTATCACTAGGAAGGCGCCATTTCACACTTAGCTTTAAATGAGCCGAGATCTGACCCATCTGAGTTTTAAGCTGCTTAATGGAAACTAAGTGCAAAGTCATCATTTGATTTAGAGAAGAGACATCATCTTTTATCTTCTTGAGTACCTTGTCCGATCCTTCCACCTTGTTCAAGATACAAGCAAGCATATCCTCGATCTGGACGCTTTTGGGATCAGCCCTTGGTTCCTTCGATTTTTGATGTTCATGAGGAGGCGCATAATAATCTTTGTCACCATCTTTATCTCTCCAATTTGCACCATGGTCACGCCATTCTCAATCTCGATCTCTCCAACCATCATCATGATTCAATCTTGATCTCTCCCACCATCATCATGGTTTGACAAGAACTAAACCTTTTCATTGTACATGGCCTCTAATTATGCGTCATTAAGGTTCACACCACTATTAGCACAAACCGAATTCACAACCTTGTAACCACTTTCCATGACATGCTTCATCAATTGGTCCATTTGGGTAATTATCTGGGCCATGTTTTCATCTCGTTCTTGGTTCTTTTCCATTTTTTCCTTTGTCAGCCCAAGATTCAAAGGAGACACCTGATCTTCCCTTGTGTACCATGCACGATTAATTTTTGTCATCTCATCAAGCAGGGCTGACGCTATGTCAAATGGTTGTTTCATGATTCCAGCCCGAATGAGTTGATCAGTGACACCTTTGTTGACCGTATTGAAAATTTGATAAAAATATTGCAATAACACATTGTCCGGCAACCCGTGAGTCAGACATTGGAGAACCAACTTTTGGAACCTCAACCATGTTTCATGGATGGGCTCACCATCAATCCTTTTGAAGTTTTGATATATTATCCCTCAACTTAACCATTTTTGAGGGAGGGAAAAACCTTTAATAAAACACTTATGTGAGCTCCTCCAAAGAAGTGATATATTCACATGGTAGTTCCGTCAATCACTTCGTTGCTGTAACGACCCGAGAGCACCCCCTATTCGTTACCGGCATATTCGACCTTTTGGAGGTCTTATAAAAGCCCTTAGCATTCGTCATAGCATTATCATAGAAAATGTAGTGGAAAATTTAAAACTTTTCATAATATAACACAAGACTTAGAAAGTTCACTCATTTAAACCTTTAATACAAAATAGGAATACTACGTCTCAAAGTAGCCATCTTAAAACATGACTACAACACAAGAGGGACACGACCCTTACAATATAAAAGAAACTACTATCTAGTACAATGAACTTAAGGAAACTCTTTAACATAAAAGTCCTTGAATCTTTAAGGACACACCCGAACTTGGGAATAGTAAGCCAAGCTCATCACTTCTAGGA